>KQ962756.1:21459-33649 GCA_001563735.1 Leucoagaricus sp. SymC.cos
ACTCGACGCTTTAGAACGACGTCTTCAAGCTCAAGTCGGGACACGTAAACCTGAAAAAGAGAAAAAGCCTGATGTGAGGAACATCCTCACCGTCAACTCCAACTCCAATACCCGTCCCAAACTTCAATCACTGACCCTCCCCACCACCGCCGCCGCCACCGTCGCTGCAGGCATAGATGAAGTATTACGAGAAGGGAACAGAACACCTACGTATACGAATGTTGATAGTTCCGTACCTCCGAGTACATCTTCCACTCCTAATCCTGAAGGAGGGAAACTGCGTAATGGTACTACTGGTACAGGGACGGGGACGGGAAGTTTGAGTTCGGAAAGGATGACGATGTTACCTGATGAAAGTGCGATTTCGAGCTTGACTTTAGATAGGGGTGGGAGTAGTGTTGGTGGTGGTGATGAGGAGGGTGTTGGTGGTGAAGGGAAAGACGGGAGGGAGCACGAAGAAAGGGAATATGGGGAGGAGATGGAGATGGAGATGGAACAGGAATCGGTGGATGGAGGAAAGACTCATAGAGCGGGGAAGAGTGTTGTTGGCGTTGAGAGTTATGTCCAGTCGCGGCACCATCAACTACCTCCACCTCAACAGCAGTACGGACAACATAAACGAACTTCTGCCATTATCAATTCTCCTTCTCCTTCTCGTCCTTACTCTTCTTCCAAATCCTCATCTCAACGCCCTTCCACCACCACAACAACCACAACAACCACTACACCGAAAAAACATATATCACCTTCGACCTCCACTACCTCCAATGCTGCCAAATCAAAGAAATCAGCACAGACGAGGGGGAGAGTAACAGCTTGGTTAGGAAAAATCGATCCTGATGCTCCTCCACCTCAAGAACAGATTATACCACCTAGTCCTAGTGTGGTTAAACCTGTTGAATGGGAGGAAATTATGTTTGGTGGTGGTGATGAGGGTGAGGAGAGCGATTTTATGCCGGTTTCGGATCCAGTTGTTTTTGGAGGAGGGGTTGAGAAATTGGAGCGAGGGAAGGAGAAGGGGAGGGAGAGGAATAAATCTCGTATACGTACCAACGCAGCATGTCCGAGATCGAGATCGAGATCTAGGTCACCACCACCATTCCAACCACCTGAACTCGTCTCTTCTCCTCCACCAGCACAAACACTTCCACCTCCGACTAGAATTCGAACTATCTCTCAAACGGTATCACCTCCATCCCCCTCTCCTGTTGTCACTGCAGGAGGAGGAAGGACAGCTGCGTCGCCTAACCCTCGATCATCAGGGTTTATGCCTATTGAGACGATGAAAGCTCAGAGAGATACGATAACTAAGACTATGTCGAGGTCTGTTTTACGTCGAGCTGCTGCTGGCGGTGGTGCTAGTGTTGGTGGTGCTGGTGGTGCTGGTGGTGCTAGAAGCATAGGGAGAGAAGCGAGTGTGGTGAAAGAAGCGAGGAGGGTTATGGATATTTGGTCTGAAGATTTACCATCATCATCGTCATCACCAACGACACAGCAAAAGCAACAGGAGGTGGAGGAGGGTGAACTGCCGTCGTTGAGGTTGATGAAATCTAGAGTTGGAGTTGTTGATTCTCCTACGCCTGCTATAAAGTTCACCAACGTCAATGGCAATGCGAATAAGGAGGATAAAGAGAGTGAGAAAGGGAAGAAGAATGTGAACGCGAACGTGAAGAAATATCCGCTCATGGTTCCTTCACCACCGAAAACGCAGAGTATCAGAACTGATAGAAGGGTTTCTCCGCCTTCTGTTGCGACGATCAGTGGTGGTGGTGGTGGTGCTGCTGCTGCTACTGCTGCTAAGAGATCGATACCTCAAGTTATTGAACCGAAATCTATTCCTACTTCCGCTCCTCCTGCTCCCTCCGTTCCCGCTTCCTCTACCACTATAGCACCAACAGTACCATCACCAAACGTCATCAAACCTACAAACCAACGATTGACGCCTAGTCCGATATCATACGCAAACGTTGCAGCATCTTGTGCAAGTGCAAGTCCCACCTCAACCTCAGCGACCGCTGCACAACCGGTGAAGGAAAAGAAACTTCTTAATCAGAATCAGAGATCTCAACTACCACCGCCACCTCAAAAGCTATCTGTTTTCCCTGCTCCTCCACCTCCTGCTTCGCAGCAGCAGCAGAGACAGGATCAGCAAGAGGGTAATAAGTATGATGTGAAGAGTGCAAGAGGTGGGAGAGGGGGACAGGTTACGCATGTTGCGTCGTTGTGGGCTTCGGTTGCTGCTGGGAATGCTGGTGGTGGTGATGTTGGTGGGAAAGTGGGCGCGGGGGCGGGAACGGGCGTGAAGAAGGATGTGAAAGGTGTCGGGATGATGAGTACAGCCAGTCCTTTCAAAGACGAGGAGATTAAGAAGATTCAACAACCTGTGATTCGTGGTAGACCTAGTCTGCATCCTCCCAAATCAAACTCTACAGCTCCCGCGACGACTGGCTCTAACGTGGACAATGATGATAAGGTGTCGGGATGACGAGTACAGCTAGTCCTTTCAAAGACGAGGAGATTAAGAAGAGTCAACAACCTGTGATTCGTGGTAGACCTAGTCTACATCCTCCTCCCAAAGCAAACTCTACAGCTCCCGCGACGACTGGCTCTAACGTGGACAATGATGATGTGAAGATGAAGAAACCGGTTAACGGTCCACCCCTATTGTTACCCAAAAAGCCAAGTTTCACCACCGTTGTTGCTTCTTCCCCCTCCACTTCGACTGGAGAAACCATGGCTGAGAGGATCAGACTTCGATCGAAAACTCCTACACCTTCATCGTCATCAAAACCTGGTAAACCTCCGACAATTCCAACACCTACGACGAAACCAAGAGTTTCTCTGGTACCTTCTTCAGCTACAACTACAGCAAAGAAATCCACCGCGCCATCGGCATCCACTTCCAAACCGATTTCCAAATCCCCAACTCCACCTTCAACAACCAATAGTCGCCCAGACAAACCTAAAGGAACACCACCCTCCCTTCCTACAATAAACGCAATGGCGAAACCGACATCGGTACCAGCATTGGTTTCGTCTTCGTTAGCTACTCCGACGTTATCGTCTACAGCTTCGTTGGTGAGACCCGTTGGAAGAAGTGGGAGTAGGACTGCGACTGTTCCGGTTGGGATACCTGGGATTGGGAAGGGAGATTATAAGAGCGCTGTTGTTGGCGGCGGTCGTGAGGGTGGAAGTGGAGAAGGTGGTGTGAATGGTGTAAAGGTTGGAGGTGCGGTTAGGAAGAGGTCGACGGGGCTTGGAGTTGTTGGAGAGGAACATGGTGCGCAGGCGCAAACGCAGATGAAGTCGAAGGTTGTTAGCCCGGGACAAGGTATGGTCTCAACTCCGATTGCTGCTGTTGGCCTGCCTAAACCTAATGCTGCTGCTGCCGTTGCTTCCTTGACGCCGGCGGAAGGGATGGATAACGTCAAACGACCTCCTTCACGTGAACTGGCGTTTGGACAGGCTAGACTTCGAGATTTGATCAAGAAGTATCAAGAAGGGGATGCGTAATCACTCTTTCTCTCTTCTTTGTCATATTTTTATTTATCCTTGATCCCTGCTTTTTCTTTCTTGTTTCTTTTTTGAAAGGACGATGCTCACCTATTTGTTTACTTGTACGATTTTCTTGGAACGAACGTTTATCTCGATATCCCAAGCATATCTCTCATAGCTCAAGCAATCTTGTATGTTCATTTTTGTATCAGTTGATGTACTCTTTTCTTGTCTCGTACTACCACACGTTTGTATTTATTTTTACCAATTACGACCAGTCACGATCATCAGCATTTATTCAGCTATGTATGTACGCGAATCCGAACGAAGATTATTTTTTGTCACTGGCCTTTTTGCTGAATTTTGAGCAGAAGTGGGTAACTTTCCATAAGGCTGCCCTCATAACTAGACGAAAACTTAAAGTAAGACTCTGGCACCTGCAGCCGGGCTAGCCATTCTGTCAACTTGTTGAGGGTATCAACGGAGCTTGAAAATCTTCTGGTTGCAAACTTAAATCTGTGTGACCCAGGGCTTTGACGGAGAATTGCCAAAATTGGCATTTAGAAACGACGTTTTCATCTACTTGCACTTGCACTCCCCGCCACTCTCTGCCGTTGCTACTGACACTTCGGTGACTGGAATTACCTCCCATTTTTCCTGAACACCAAAGTTTGGTAGAATAAACTGAGTCCCTAGGAGCTGAAAGCAGCTCGTGCAGTGTATGGTCACCTATACACACTGAGAGTAGTAACTAGTTACATTTTGAAACTGGTGTATGTATGATGTCATTTATATTTACATGAAGTGGCCTGGGAATCCGCAGCCTACACAGCAGTACGACAGACCAGGGGTCGGCGGTTTCTTGTCTGTTCACTGCTTACTGCAAACTTTGTGAGATGGCAAATCCGTCGAGGTCCGTAATCATACCCGATCCATGCATATCCTTCCTCATTATTTAATCTAGTCAATATTGTTCTATCAACCCAGAGAAGGATCTTAGGGCGGTTGATGCAGATGCACTGGAAGAAGAGGGAGGGTAAGCTTCGTTCCACTCATTATTGACTCGGTTTGACTCCGTTGCATCTTTCAGATGCCTGGATCGAGGCAATGGAATGTCAGTGCCCAGTTCAGGTGGAAAAAAGCTAGGTGGTACATCGAGGCCTTCGGGGAAATAATCGCTGGCCTCTGGGGAGAGAATGAAATGGAACACTATACATGTGGATTCCAAATTGTATTTTTCCGTGCTTAGCTGAGCCTCCTGCAAGCTAAGGCCAGTGGCCTAGCTAGGATTGTATAGTAATTGAGCTACCATGAACGACCCTCTTGAGTGCAATTTTTAACAGCTCAGCTGAGCTCGACATGAGATTACCAATAAGCTTTGCGGAAGCGAAATCTCTATCGAGTTCCTTTTTCTGCTCATTATTCTAGATTCTCATCAAGAGCGCTCGATTTCTGTACTTTTCAAGATTTTTCGGTGGGATGGCCAATTTTTGGGCCTGAAAAAATAATATTTGAGAATCAAGGAAAATTGCTCATAGAAACTAAGTCAGAATATTCAACGGAGTCTAATCCGAATGTTTTTGTGCTCGGCAAGGGTTTGTGGCTGGCTGGAAAAATCAACCTTCGAGGTTGGTTGTGTTTGGTTGTCCACAACTGTACCCGCGGCCAACACAGCATTACGGCAGGCCAGGGTCGGTGGTTGCTTGTCTGCTCACTGCTCACTGCAAACTTTGCGACATGGCAATTCTGTGGAGGTTCGTGGTCGTACCCGATTCTTCAATCAATTTATGCATAATTTTCCTCGTTGTCAAAATAGTTCAATCAAGGATTTTAGGACAGTTGATGCAGATGCACTGAAAGAGGAAGAATGGCCCGAATTTGGAGGGTAGGCTTCGTTCCTCTCATTATTGACCTGCCTCTGAATCCGTTGCATCTTCCAGATGCCTGAATCGAGGTCAAAGCACCTATTCATCTGGGTCCAAGCAAGGTGGCACAGCGAAGCCAGGGACCAGTGTGAAAAGATAATCGTTGACCTCTAGGCAAGGAATGAGCATAGAACACTATCTACGACAGCTTCACGAGAATGGTCTACTACCCGTCCTTGTCAGTGAAGCCTATTTGTGCTGCAAGTCAAGGCGCTTGTTTGGGCGTCCACTGTATGAGGCTGATAACGATGCTCACGATCGCCGTCGGCGATTAATGTTGACAGAGATTTGCCGGTGCAAAGGCGGCAAAAAAAGCACTTGATCATGATGGAGTCAGCGGACTAAGCCCACGTAGCCCATACAAGCAGTGGGTTGCAATACTGATTAAATTGAATTCTTATGAGTCCCTCCCTCTGCTTCTCAACTTATAGCTGCTTAGATACGGTGTCATTGCGAGCTTTCATGACAGGGCGTATCTGTATGTCACGGTCGAAGGCTAGAGCAGGCTAGAGAACGCTGAGGAGTGGGTGAAAAATATATTGAATTGGTGTGTTAAATCAAAACCAAAACAACAGATACGAAGAAAAGAAAGTTCGAACAACACGGGTGAACTTCATACTATATCACGGTGGTGGCACCCAATCAGGTTTCCACATCTCAAATTTCTCTTTTTTATATATCTTCATCGCCTTCACGAAGTCTAGCGCACGGAATTCGTGGAAATATTTTTGTTCCATGTCAAACTCCCAATACCAGTAGACTGCTCTGGAGCCATGTCCAAGCTCGTAAGAAGCGCAACATTTTACGTGATTGCGTCGAGAAAGTAGTACTTGTAGGAAGTAGGCAAGCGGGGAGGAAAGACTTGGGTGGTATGGTCTGATGACCCGCAGTTTTTCAAGTTTCTGGACCATCTGGCAATATATGAGACTTCGAATGCGGAGGGAAGTGCAATTATCAACTCACCGCCAAAAATGCCCCAGAATCGAACGATTCAAGCTCATCGAGTTCAATACTGCTGAAGAGTATGCCGGGCAGTATCCTATCAACTCCGGTGTGACCCATGACAATCGCATCCCCCCGTAATCCCGGTCCCCAGCCCTGCATGTCAACTACGAGATATTTACGATAGTCGAGCGTGGCAAGTTTTCGTAATATGTCTGAGGAAAGGTTGTCTATGAATACGAGTAAATTTGAGCTATCATGAACCAGATTCAACGATACTCCGGCGAATGCATCGAGCTGGCAAAAGGACTTGACAAACTGATTCTCTTGTGGCAAACAGTACAGAGGCAAAGGTCGCGTTGCCTTCAACGAGTATCCGGTCGGACCTGGAACACCGAGTCAGAGCGAAACAATTGAAAATTTACATATTAGACGTACTCGAGGTACAAATCACGAAGCTTTGCGCGAACTGGTGATGACGCTCGACAAGGCGGTTGAAAAGCTTCTCGCGCACAGTAGAGCTGTGAACACAGAAGTTAAACGAGCGTACCGGATCAATAAGGAAGTCGTAGAAGGATTTATGATGGAGTCGAACAACTTCATTAGCTCTGCGGAGTCTTGTTTCGAGCTGGTTGAGCTGCCAGGAAGGAATTTCTTGATCATAAACGGAGCGAGTGCTGTCAACGTTTGCACCAAGCTCAAGCTGTTTTGGAAGCTCCTGATACTCAAGCACTGCGTGAAGCTGTAGGCATATCCCACGAAAATCAGTTTCCGAAAATCCAAGTTCATTGCAGAGTGGCGCAGAATACCACTCATCTCCAAGGTCGATTGCATTCGGATGGCTGAACATAGCAGCCAAGAGTATTTGTATTAAGGGAAGCATATCCTGGGGGATGCGCTTCATGATGAGCATATAGAATGCATCCAGTTCAGCGAATGGAGATATGGGGTCGGGGGAACTTGAACGATGATTGCGCGATGCAATCATGTCGAGAACAGCCTGTAATGCCTCTTTGAATCCCAAAACCGAGTGGCGATCAACAAAACGAAGGACAGCTGCGGGATAGGCGAAAAGGCCCGCTGACGCTTTCACAAGCGCCTCTATATCCCCTTTTGTCGGCCAAGAATCTACGAGCAAAAGGAGATTTCGACGTCGAAGAATATTCTTAAATCCACCTTTGAGATATCGCTCGATTTCTCCATCTGCCTCGCGGGATATGGGAAGTGATACGTGCTGGCAAAGAAGTGAGACGTCTTCATGGTCAAAGGTTGCTGTGATGTGGGGTTCAGAACGGCTGAAAAAAGCCCAGCGAAAAGGCGTCGTTTTGGCACGGACAGAGGCAGCGATGAGCTCAATGATTTCGCACTGCGCGTCGTTTCCCTGACATTCATCCAAGCCATCAATAAAGATGGCCATCCTCCCGATTGTCTTCCGTCGCCTTTCCAACTCCTCCAGTGGTTCAACAATTAAAGAAGTAAACTGTGAAGACATTCGCTTTCTGACGAGGGTAGGGTCCTTGTATACCCGGTCGTCAATGATGTCACGAAAATCTGGGAACGTTGTTGATAATTGGTAGGCGAGAGTGGGGAAGAAACGTCTGTGGTCGTTGCGTCCATTGATGGAGAAGAAGAAGGCCGCGCCAAGTTGGCCAAGTTCCTTCAGCCTTTCCGCGCAAGTCTGAGCTATCGCGGATTTCCCGACCCCCGCTGGTCCCCTCATCCAGAACATCGGCAATAGTTTTTCGTCCACATCGGCCGCGGTAGCCCAGTGAACAATGTCGTGGATATATTGTTTGCGAGTATCTGGGAAGCATTTGGGAGCATATGTGCGAGCTTCTGCATCAACTGCGGCATCCGGAGCGGACGCTTCTAGGAGGATATCAAGGCCTGTGCTTGGAATCAGTCCCGAAGATTGACCTTGATATTAGGATTACGTGCCACTCGGCCCAGTATGGGGACTGAGATAATAATTCTGAACGCTAGTGAACTCGCTATGGCCTTGGACAGAGAAATTTTGTGCCCCAGAGAATACGGACATGGTAGTCAATGCTGACAGGTGGTGAAACAGGAGTTAAGAGCATGATAGGCGTGTAAGCTGTGTGCTCGTTCATGATGAGCGCCCGAAAGAAGCAAGGACTTCAATCAAGTACATACGCTTACATAACTAGATATGTATGTACGACCCTTGGTGATACTTACGGCTGGACGAGCCATCTTGTCTCGGAGACTTACAGACTCAGACTCGGACTCTGATAACGAGGTGATGAAGCCATCTGCAGGTTTGATCACGGAGTCCGACGGGCATGTGGATTCCAGTATACAGAGTGAGGAATGTTGTAGATACTTAGGGCTGGACGAGCCATCTTGTCTCGGGGAGCTACGGACTCAGACTCGGACCCTGATAACAACGAGGTGATGAAGCCACCTGCAGGTTTGATCGCGGAGTCCGACGGGCATGTGGATTCCAGTATACAGAGTGAGGAATGTTGTTCTGGAGCAACGTGTGTTAGATGCGGAGATGGCCGGTGTTGTGGCGTGTTTGACAACTCAGTGCAATCCGGGGATGGTGTTCGTTCGAAGGAGAGTATTTCTGCTGGTGCGTTGAGAGCCTCGAGACGATGACTTTAGATCAGACGGAAGTTTAGTAGAGGACTAAGTACATTAATAATTCTTGCTCAGTCTACACTCGGCGTCAGGGTTTGACGCTAGCTATAAAAAGCATTCTCAATGTAGTGTAGAGTTTGGCATGTCAGAATGAGCACTGTTAGCTGGAACAGTGAGCAGTGAGTGCGATCGACTCAGGCAGGCAGTGCCGGAGAGCAACTTGAAGGCATGCAAACAATGTATCGGCGCAGGGCTAGTATCCGGGCCAAATCTGTCTCCCGATCACAACTTGGCTTAAACAGGCGCCTGCAAGCCCTGCGGTGCATAGGCGCACACAAATCTACTTGTATAAAGACACCTGAACATAGTTGAGGTCTCTCCAACAACCCGGTTTCTTCTACATTTTTCTCTTTTCTCCTAGCTTGCTTACCTCTTCACTCACAACCTCTTACAACAACTCACGAGTTAATTATTGAAATGGCCCCCCCTCGCACCATCCGTGTTGGTCTCCTCGTCTGCGGCACTCTCGGCGGAACAACAACCCGGTTTCCTCTACATTTTTCTCTTTTCTCCTAACTTGCTTACCTCTTCACTCACAACCTCTTACAACAACTCACGACTTAATTATTGAAATGGCCCCTCCTCGCACCATCCGTGTTGGTCTCCTCGTCTGCGGCACTCTCGGCGGAGCTGTCGGGGCCGTCCATGGAGGCTACTACGAAGTCTACTCTCACTATTGGAGAACAACCACTCCCGCCAACACAAACGCACAAGTGATCATTGACAGCTACAACATCAAGAAAATGGAGTTCCCCGACGAGGAACGCATCTCAGAATACGATCTGTTCATGGTCACGGGCTCGGGTAAAAGGCTTCTCGGTGTTCCTTGTTCTTGAAAGCTGATTTTCCATGACACTTAGCAACCAACGCCTATGATGATTCGATCGAGTGGGTTAGGACGCTTCTCAGCTTCCTCAAGGGTGTCATCCACGATCACCCCAGGGTCAAATTAGTCGGTAAGTTGATCTGGAGTGCTTTGTTCAATGGGTATGATTGGCGTTGTAATCTGATCATCTCCCAGGTATCTGCTTTGGTCATCAGATTGTTTGCCGAGCACTAGGTGGTGCATGCGCCCCGAATGGCGGACGATGGGAAATTGGTCCGACGTGTGTTCACCTCACCGATATGGGACATCACGTCTTCGGGGTTGACCACTTGGTAAATCTGATTACTTCCTGACTACTTTGAATTATTCGCTAAATCCAGACTCTTCCAAACAGTGTCTCCAAGAGATGCACCGTGATCATGTAGTGCTTGAATCCTTTGAAAGACAGTTTGCTTCTGGCGAACTTTATCTCCTTGGACGTACATGTCTCACAGGGAACCAAGGAGTAGTCAAATTTTATACTCCACCTGAGTCGGAGGCCGACGCAGAAGTCCACGAGAAATGTCACCGAGATATTCAAGTCCTCACGCTCCAAGGTCACCCTGAATTTTCAGAGTCTGTTGTGACAGGCATTGTCCGACAACGTCCTGATATGGGCACTGAGGTTGTGTGTGATTATTGGGGTGAGAAGGGAGGTGAGAATGAAGCAGAGCCAGAGGATAAGGACGGGACTGGTAGGAGGTGGGAGAAGACTGATGGTCTTGACTATGTCGCCAAAGCGCTGTGGAAGATGCTTGGTGTGACGTCTGAGTCTGAGTAAACTCGGCGGCTTCAATCTGGGATTTTGTTGATTAAATCTAGCCTGGTTTTTTGACGCTTTTACTTGATGCGGCGCCTATAATTTCTTGGACTATTGGCATTATTTGTAACCTTGACAGCAGTTATCTTCAAGTTTTGCATTGTACGTTTCATAGACATAGGACGTCATGCTTGCCGTTATATTATTCAATAATCATTGCTGAGCTACCCATGAGTACTACCCTGCATATGAGCCCGAGCACTCTGGGTGGAGGCAATAAAACCACACTCAAACTCGGGTTTTTGATGCTCTGCTCCATCTGCCAAAAAGTTTTCGACTTATACTAGTAAGTATAAACGTCAACTTCGGATAAATTTAGCGATGAAAGAATAAAACATTAGGGGAATCATGCTGCCGGATGTGACTCCTTCACCGTCAGGTCGCATCAGTGAAACCAACATTTGCTGGGTTCATCGACCAAGGACGACGACACTAGGGAGCTCTAAACATTTGAAAACGCAGGCCCATAAACATGTGGAAGAAGGTTGAAATCCAGCGAACTTGGCGTAGTACCCCAAGAACACGATACAGAAAGGATATGTACGTTGTCGGAAAGACACAAGCGTTTGGAACGTCGTCCAACTAAGCTTCAGATGAACACTCATCTCTTTAAATTGCCTCCAAATCCAACCACCTCCCAACCTTCCTCGTCATTTCCGATTCCGAAACATGTCCGATAAACAGGCCCGCGTCAATCACATCAAGGGCGCTAACAGCGATGAACCACGAAATGACCATATGTAACCAAGAATTTACCAGACCATAGACGGCCTGCGTTCATTCTCCGAGTTAGTGGAGCCCGTAATAAGATATCGTACGATTTTTCGCCTATACGATGGAGCATCTTTTGGACGTCCGTTAAACAATGCCATCAAACGCAAGGACTGTCGCACAAACTGTCTAAATAGCGAAGGCAGCAACCAGTCCCAAATCTACAACAAACCAACGGTGGTGAAAAATATCAGGTAGCTTGAAATGGCGGCGATCGGAAGGAAGAGTAATGGACGGTACTGTGAAGGTCTGAATGTGTAACCAAACACTATGAGGTCTGCGACATCGAAAGGTACAGAGAAGGGTTTAGTGTGTCTCTCTCACAGCCGTCGGGATTGAGTGCCAAGGCGGGCTCTTGGGATCTTTTGGTCTTTTAAGTCGTCCTCCACACCGCTGTCCTCCAAGGTTTTCGAGATGCGTACATTTCAAACACACGATAAAGGCATCGGGCGAGTAGTCATGATTGAGCCAAGTCGTCGGCGGGTTTGGATGAAGTTTAGCTTGTCGAACTTCTTTTGTTCGAGACAAAATTGGGAATGAATCTCTTAGGCAAAAGTAGTATCAGGTTTGAATATATAAGGTAGATTCCGCGAATCTATGTTTGTGTCGTCTGCTGAGATTGCTTGGTGATTTGTTTAACGGACCGGTAGACCAACTAGGCGTCACTCATGGCCACCAGGCTACTCAACTTATTTACGACATGCCGTT
>KQ962756.1:34292-56037 GCA_001563735.1 Leucoagaricus sp. SymC.cos
ACGCTCCAAGGTCACCCTGAATTTTCAGAGTCTGTTGTGACAGGCATTGTCCGACAACGTCCTGATATGGGCACTGAGGTTGTGTGTGATTATTGGGGTGAGAAGGGAGGTGAGAATGAAGCAGAGCCAGAGGATAAGGACGGGACTGGTAGGAGGTGGGAGAAGACTGATGGTCTTGACTATGTCGCCAAAGCGCTGTGGAAGATGCTTGGTGTGACGTCTGAGTCTGAGTAAACTCGGCGGCTTCAATCTGGGATTTTGTTGATTAAATCTAGCCTGGTTTTTTGACGCTTTTACTTGATGTGGCGCCTATAATTTCTTGGACTATTGGCATTATTTGTAACCTTGACAGCAGTTATCTTCAAGTTTTGCATTGTACGTTTCATAGACATAGGACGTCATGCTTGCCGTTATATTATTCAATAATCATTGCTGAGCTACCCATGAGTACTACCCTGCATATGAGCCCGAGCACTCTGGGTGGAGGCAATAAAACCACACTCAAACTCGGGTTTTTGATGCTCTGCTCCATCTGCCAAAAAGTTTTCGACTTATACTAGTAAGTATAAACGTCAACTTCGGATAAATTTAGCGATGAAAGAATAAAACATTAGGGGAATCATGCTGCCGGATGTGACTCCTTCACCGTCAGGTCGCATCAGTGAAACCAACATTTGCTGGGTTCATCGACCAAGGACGACGACACTAGGGAGCTCTAAACATTTGAAAACGCAGGCCCATAAACATGTGGAAGAAGGTTGAAATCCAGCGAACTTGGCGTAGTACCCCAAGAACACGATACAGAAAGGATATGTACGTTGTCGGAAAGACACAAGCGTTTGGAACGTCGTCCAACTAAGCTTCAGATGAACACTCATCTCTTTAAATTGCCTCCAAATCCAACCACCTCCCAACCTTCCTCGTCATTTCCGATTCCGAAACATG
Source organism: Leucoagaricus sp. SymC.cos (assembly GCA_001563735.1). Taxonomy (NCBI): domain Eukaryota; kingdom Fungi; phylum Basidiomycota; class Agaricomycetes; order Agaricales; family Agaricaceae; genus Leucoagaricus; species Leucoagaricus sp. SymC.cos. The sequence continues at coordinate 35,238 of KQ962756.1, forward strand.
TCCGATAAACAGGCCCGCGTCAATCACATCAAGGGCGCTAACAGCGATGAACCACGAAATGACCATATGTAACCAAGAATTTACCAGACCATAGACGGCCTGCGTTCATTCTCCGAGTTAGTGGAGCCCGTAATAAGATATCGTACGATTTTTCGCCTATACGATGGAGCATCTTTCGGACGTCCGTTAAACAATGCCATCAAACGCAAGGACTGTGGCACAAACTGTCTAAATAGCGAAGGCAACAACCAGTCCCAAATCTACAACAAACCAACGGTGGTGAAAAATATCAGGTAGCTTGAAATGGCGGCGATCGGAAGGAAGAGTAATGGACGGTACTGTGAAGGTCTGAATGTGTAACCAAACACTATGAGGTCTGCGACATCGAAAGGTACAGAGAAGGGTTTAGTGTGTCTCTCTCACAGCCGTCGGGATTGAGTGCCAAGGCGGGCTCTTGGGATCTTTTGGTCTTTTAAGTCGTCCTCCACACCGCTGTCCTCCAAGGTTTTCGAGATGCGTACATTTCAAACACACGATAAAGGCATCGGGCGAGTAGTCATGATTGAGCCAAGTCGTCGGCGGGTTTGGATGAAGTTTAGCTTGTCGAACTTCTTTTGTTCGAGACAAAATTGGGAATGAATCTCTTAGGCAAAAGTAGTATCAGGTTTGAATATATAAGGTAGATTCTGCGAATCTATGTTTGTGTCGTCTGCTGAGATTGCTTGGTGATTTGTTTAACGGACCGGTAGACCAACTAGGCGTCACTCATGGCCACCAGGCTACTCAACTTATTTACGACATGCCGTTGACCGTCCGGGAAACCCGCCGTGGAGACTGACAATAGATTTGAGAGCTGATGGATCGGGAATGTGCAAGGTGGAGGAGGTCACAGGGAGGCAAAGATCCTGACGAAAGAAGCTCCGATTATGGCCATAATGAAGCTTGCCGAGGCCCAAAATGAGCGTTTATTGAACGTTGGAGTCGGGAGGGTAGTGTATTAAATGCCGAAAGTGTTACATGAGGGATGTCGTCAGTGAACAGAAAGGAAAGCGATCGACTTATCCTAAGATCTATGAAAGGTAAACGCATATATCCTTACATAAATGGGTTAGAATGAAAACCTCGAACACACCGACCCTGTATCCGATGCAGTCGTTGCAGAAATACATCTGCCCCATTCATCGCGAGACAGTCATGACGAGGAAGATCTAGAAAAAAGCTAGGATAATACAAGAAGTAGCGCTCGTGCTTATTGATTTAGATTCAACGTTGAGAAAGGCTGACGTCACAACGAGAACGCATCTTCATGGCCATAACTGTCGGCTTTTCAACTTTTTGTCGCTCGAGCAAGCTGTCTGATCCGCGAGAGAAGAAAACAGGGATGAGGGGGAATAAACGAGCGTCAAAAAAGGAACACATTTACTGACGCATTATCATAAAGACTGTAGCGGGATGTTCAGCGGAGACCACCTAGGTTGAAAAGTAGGTGGTAAGCAGAGGTTAGGAACGTAGTTGTCCGACCCTAATTATGACCGTGGGAGTCTGTGGGAGCCGATTCGGCCCCAGTGGAGTTTCAGTCTGGTGGTATCATTTTGTGACACAGCGATTGACAGAGGTAGCTCGTGTTGAAAGGCGCACCGAGGTCTATCTCTCTCCTGACGGTGATATTCTAATCTTACCCGATGGAAAATATTCCTCAAGTGCTCCGAGCCTGTTGTTGACGAAAAATGATTCACGGAACTACAAACTGGGGATGCTTTTGCCCGATGTACAACATACACTCAAGATACAAATCATCGTGATTTCATGTCGCGTACGGCTAGAAAGAAAATCTAGTGAACCTGATTCGCGCAGCCAGGGAATCGATCGAGACTTCACCATCCTTCGCATGCAGTATGTGCATCGACTCATGCTAGTGATTAAGCTCCTGCCGGGCTATCAACTTTCAAGAGTCCAAGTCGACTAGGGGCATTACATGGGTATATCTATTGCATGTTTGCGATACTCTTGGCCGCCGTTCTCGGGGATGGTGCCCAGGTGGTGACCGCACAATCAGGCCATCTGATCCTTTCAGCCGTAAGCACGTACTAGTCACCTGTCAGGTTCACGCTGCCAACCTGGAAGCTTGAGCCCAAGCTCCACGTCGTGCTCCGAAAGCTTAGACAATCACCTGAACTTTCACTGACAGTTGCAACAGGTGTTCAGGGTAAAACTTCGGCGCGTCTTGAGCGGCCAGGAGCGCGTTGGATGTGTTGGATCAGATTGGCTAGTTGCTTGGATCATGCCGCCCTCTTCAGAGGATGCTTGGGAATCAGGCAAGATCGGACGAATGACCAGCTGCCGAGACTGGCTGAACTATGAACTTGGAAGTGAATCTTTTGCCGGACGCCCTGATAGATTTCATGCTCATCATGCCATTAATTCAAGTTGTACCTCTGATCAAGTTGTGTCATCTTTGATACTTTATGAGAATGTTGGTCTCCGTATACTATGACAGAGTTGGCCTATTCCTTACTTGCTTACTCTGGTCTATCGCAATCCTTAGGATTTAACGGAAGTGATCGGAAAGTGAAAGACGTCAAATTCGCATCAATAAAACGTTGATAGTACAATATAAAGTAAAAACGTCACAACAACTCTATCCAGAAGGGGCTATATCCTGCCCGATTTTGAAGATCGTAGCGCCCGTATCACGTCATCGGCATATCAGTTACTCCTGAGCCACCTTGACATTCACTTTGAGCTGGCCAGCGAACTTGGGAGCCAAGAAGGCCCTGAAGCTGTAATCCTCGACGCTGTCGGCGAGATTTAGTAGAAGCGGGTGAAACCGAAGACCGTTAACATACGTTGTTCCACAGTTCTCCAGTTCGAGTTTCCTGAAGATGTTGCCGAGGATCAGGTACATTTCGCACCAACCAAGACTGTTAACAAGGGGTCAGTAAGTTTGCAATGAGGCAGCTGGTGCACGCTTACTTGATACCAGGGCACATGCGAGGTCCTCTTGAGAACGCAATGAGATTGTTGTCCAACTCCTTGTTGTCCAACCAGCGATCAGGATCAAACTTCATGGGGTTGCGGAAGATTTCTGGGTGTCTGTGCATGAACGTGTTGCCCATGCAAACGACAGTCTAGAGTACAATCAGATAGGAGCACGTCAGGAAATAGAAGAGACATACACCGGTAGGAACCGAGTATCCACCGACAGAGATCTCGGTCAAGGTTTCTCGTGGAAGAGGACTGACAACGCCATGGGAGAACCGAAGCGACTCCTTGATAACAGCGGTCTTTGGGGACAGATTAGCGAGCGTAGTGATTAAGACATGTACCACGAACCAGGTAAGGCAATTTTTCCAGAGCTTGAACATTCATGGGAGTGTCCATCTCTGGCCAAGCTTCCCTAATCTCTTTCACGAGCTTTTTGTGGATCTCGGGGTTGGTTAAAACGTTGTAGACACCGACGGAGCATGCATTTCCGACACTATCGCTTCCGGCGGCGATGAGGACACCCCCTTCGTCGAGCAAGGACTTCCTCGTGGGTGGTTCACGACCATTTTCAGTATTGAGAAGGTGATGGTAGATTGTTTCGTGCTCCACACGCTCAAGCGACGAGGGATCGGTAAGTAGCCCATCGACCTGCTTGGCGATACGTCTTGAGAGGTGGGCCGCCGCAAGCATAGCCGGTGATTTCAGGAAGTCGGGGAGATTGAAAATGAATGGGGCGAGGAATGGGAAGTGTTGAATCCAGAAGAAGAGACCGTTGGTGTCCATGATGGTGCTGAGAGCGGGGTGGTCGAAGCTTGGATGGTCGAGTGCCTTGACAGGGTCAGCGTGGCAATAGGACGTGATGATTTCTACTGTTGTCGAGTGAAGACCAAGGTGGAGGTTAGCTGGACCAGCACCGGGCTCAGCGTATGCTTTGAGGACATCAATTAGACGATCAATCTGCAGAAGCGTTAGTACTAGAATTTACATTAATCGTTTTTAGACTTACTGAGAACTGAATGACATTCTCAAGTTTGAGAATTGCTCGACGAGAAAAGAGAGGGTTGAGAATGTCCCTTCGTTTCTTGGCCTGCTTTGGCTCGATGAGGCCAAATGAAGATTCCTCCTCATAGAAGCAGTCGTAGAAACCAGCCCACTTCTTCACCTTCTTGCCCATGCCGTAGATATCGTAGTAGGCTTTGGGGTCACTGAAGTGGATCTGCCAAAAAGGATCAGCCTTGATAAAATCTGGAGTATTATGAATCTAATTCACCATGTTTGGCCTGATCCTAACGACAGGTCCTGTGTAAGATTTCGATCAGCTGTGTTCTTTCCTGTAAAGAGTCGGTTTACCGTAAATTTTGTGTAGCTCTTCAAGGTGGGGGATCATTTGTCCATCCTTCCAGAGGTCTACGTAGGCGGCATAATAGTGGGTGACCGCAGCGAGAGGGGGCCCAGGGAACTTCGCCAGAGGGTGGAAATAGAGTCGATAAATAGCCATAGCAGCAGTTCCGAGTCCACTTGCGATGGCCAAGGCATAAGCAGCGTCCCAAGCTGAGTGTTCCATCGTAGTCAAGTCTGAACCCAAGGCGAAGGGGTATGGTGAGGTCTTCAAGAACCTGTCCACATGTTATATATGTACTGGTCCTTCCCGATTGGCACTGAGAATGACCCCAAGCAATAAGGGTGGGATCGGTATCGGCGTGGCTGCATACTTCGCGTCGATAGTTCAGATTTGAGAATACCTGGGAGCGCAAACACGAAAGAACCCTGAGGACCCTGACGTAAGGGAAGTATCTCCGGCCATCACTTACTAATTTAATTGAGTTGATGCACGGCTGAGGATCGCTCACAAGTTTGGCTGTTATGACCCGTCGAGTTAACCGTGGATGATTCTTCTGAGAGCCAAGATACTCTGTGAACTACTCCGTTTTTGTGGTGGCATTGCACTCGAAAAGTTGCAAGTTACTGACTCCCAAAGTTGGCCTAATGGGAGGTTTAGCCCTTACGAAATGAGCCGGGGAGAAGAGTTGCTTCGATCATCGTCGCTGTCACAAAAATTATACGCAGGACGTTATTTGGGCGCTATAGATCTCCCAGTGCGCCGGTAGTAGATATACTAACACGTACAAACAAAGACCAGAAATCCCTCGAAAAGCCCCGGTGTGATTCCCGTAGCAGCTTTCATACCCTCTCCCTCCTCCCCTCAACAAGACGAGTCCCGAATTGATCCTCACAGTCAATGTTATCTTGATGCCACAAGTCTATTGACCACAATAGAGAGTTCTGCTTACATTGACGTTGGTTTGTTATCCTCTGTAGTCAAGCAACATCAAAAGTACGCTCTTTCTTGCCCTCGAGGATGAAATCGCCTGGACTGAGGATAATCATTAGCGCCTCAAGTGCCTGTAACCAGTTTCAAAAAGAATACCACCGCCATTATTACGCCATCACCTTGAGTCCTGTGCCATTTTTTCAGAAGTTTCCCGTTGTCAAGTCTATACCTCGAACCTGAGACGCATGGAAGAATAAAATAGAATAAGGGATGTGGTTACTCAATGCCGATGATCAATTTTACCTCGTTTCGTTTCTCCAACGCAGGTCAACATCTGTCCATGCGTCTGATTGGTTTCATTCAAGCAGTCAAGGTAAGTACTTTTTTCTTAGATCGCTGCTGGAGCACGCCCGGATGGAATCATCCTCGTCTCAGTTCATCGTGGCGCCGGGACAAACGGCTTAAGGACGAAACTATCGGACTTTCACGAGCACAACTCCATAACCAAGGTAAATAGGGTAGTAAACCAACTGTCATTTCTGTGTCCTCCGATCCTCTTGTTTGAAGTTAGGCGCTTTGGCTGAGACTTAGCCGGACCCGGGGCGGCGGTTGAGTGATGCCCCTTTTAGCGCTTTGACATGGCCCGCGTCAATTCTTCCCTGTCGGACTTCAGCATACTACTTCTAGATTTCCCTTTCGAAGGCTGATGAAAGTGATTGGTTTCTACCCTTTTCTGCCCTGGTCACGGCCCAAACTGACTTGATCAGGGCCCCAACGGGGCCGGTGACTTTACCCCACCTTGCACATTTCCAGCGAAGAGTCAGCTAACGATACAACGACAATTTCCTACCTCCCGCCACTATGTACCTCAAGCAAACGTCTAGAATTACAGAATTTGACTCGGAGATCATTATCGTTCATGCAAGCCATTAATACATTATGAATTGCTCAGTGCCTATGGAGTCGGACCCTCGGTGTTGATGTTGAATTGATTAGGCGCAAACGTTGACGTTGATCTTATTCCAAAATAACTTGCCCCAACTGATTTTCACCCTCGGAAAAAGCCTAAAATATTCGAAGTTCTTGAGACTTAGGAGCAATAATTGTACCAGAACGCATGTATCACCAGATTGAATGACAAGCCAAGGCCGTGATGATCGCGTACATGGACTCGATATACTATATCTTTGCCATGAAGGCATTGGAATTTCAGACCTCCGGATGAGCACGCTGTGACGTGAAAACGACCTTGACAATTGGGAGCAAGACATGAAAGTGGGTGAGCCAAAGCACCTCTTCTGACTCTTTGTACGAGCAGGGTCACAGTCGATAGACTACTGTGGTAGTGGCTGAGTCGATCAACGACACTAAGATGATCTTCACAGCTTCATGTGTTGTCGGTAAATGCTCGTCCAGCCATTGTTCCTTCGTGGTGCATTGAACCCTGATCAGCTCCACCCATCTTTCATAACTGGGACCAACTGTATCGCCACATGAGCTTGACGAGCGGAATGTTTCGTAAAGAGCGTTCCGGCAACCACTGACAGTGACCATGTTTCAGAGAGCAGAAATGTGAAATCCTAATGCCCATTTTATCCGAGCCTCACATATGTATGTGGAACCATGATCCCTAAGATATACGTTGTAGGGCAAACCTGTGTCTGATAAGACAATCGAGAAATTAAGAGTCGTATTAGTCCTCATACATAGCGGGGCAAGACTTTGCGAGAAATGACCTAAAATCTTTGTTCTCATTCCACGTGCTGATAGCACTATGTATCAAAATGCTTAAGCAAAGATAGGAGTACCCGCCGCAAATGTGCATAGCGCTGCTCTTTCACCCTTATCGATCAGAAATGTTGCTTGAACCGCCTCACCTGATATAACCAAACAGGCGTTATGATGTGACGACGTCAAACAAACGAATGCGGATGTTTTCCTAACTGAGTGTTTCTCGCAGGTTGGGAATCGTTCACTCAACCTTTGCACAAGTAGACGGCCTATCTCAGACCTGGGCTCAAGCCTGATTAGCACTGAGCACTGAGTGGCGCCCTGAAAGCGATTCAGTTTCGGTCAGCCGGGTTTAGCGCTCAGATGGTAGAAGACCCACCGAATGTTTCTCGGTCTAAGGCAGGAATCCACCGAAGAAAACCCCATTTACATAGTTCTTCGGGCGGATGATATGGCAGAAATTCAAAGTTGTGAGCTCCTTCATGGCGTCGATAACTCGAGGACCAGGGACAAGATTGAGTGTTTTCCAGAAGTTTCTCTGCAAAATTCCACAGGTCCGATTTTTCTTTCAGGAAATACTTCTTGGGGGCATCATCTGTCCATTTCGATTCAATTATGGTGTTACTAGTTGAACACCTACAATCTATCCGGCCCATGTCAGACTATTGTCAGTTGCGTTTTCAGACCATCAAAGGCCAGATGGGTCACCTGCGAGTTTACACTGGAGCTGGAGAGAGTAGTTGTACCGGCGATACACAGCGTACTCACGTCAAAGGAAGCCTGTATCATATCCAGAGTAAAATGTCCAGCTCGATTTGCATCCTGAAGAAAATCAGCAAAGGATTAGTGGAAGATCTTGAAATTTTGGGAATGCGCTGTCTCTATCGGAGGAATATCTAAGACAGAATGTAAATTCTGCAGCGGTCTATGGAAGGTATCCTGATTGAGGAAAAGGAAATTGGCAATGTCAAGAACAGTGGTCAGCTTGTATCTAAAAGGTGACGAAGAAAGGAAAACTAGGAATACGAAGATCTACTTTGCAGTAGTCGGGTGCTGGGCGAGCACACGCTACATGGATTTGCCGATAAAGAAGGCCGAGAGCATGTAAAGGATTTACGGTCGTGGATGTCCCGAGGGATACCAGAAACACGAAACAGGTGTTCAATTGAGTCTCCGGACTAGCAGATCCATCGCAAATAAAATTAAGAATGACAGACGCGAGGACGAAAAACCACCCACGGTATGCGCAAACTGTTGCAGTTCTTGTTCTGGCGGTCATGGTGGACGCCATCCGATGGCTGCGACACTCCAAGAAGCCTTATCATGAATTTCCTGCAGGCCATCTTTAAGCACGCGATAGACGTCCTCTGCATCCATCGTCGCATCGCAAGTGAGCTCACGTCCACATTCGATCCCAGGATCGGTCTAGGCGAAGGCGCGTTTAATGAGCCACTCTGGGCGACTGACGGCAAGTCAAAGTAGAGCACACGCATTGGAATTTGTTGAATAAACATGTTCTTTTGCCTATGAGCCCAATGAGCTTGCACTGCGCTTGTCATTCATTATACTCATCCAACCCATCCAACCTGACAACCAGAGACTGTTGAACAGGGACAGCATCTTGTGCAGAAAGGTATGCAAACGGCCGGACAATCAGTTTCTGAAACTGAACATTTTTTTAAAAAAAATCAACAATTTATTACGCGGTGCTCGATTGCAGTCCACACCTAACTAAGTACAAGAGACTAAGCTAGGAATAAAGAAAATAAAACACGAAAAAATGGAAAACTACTCATGAAACCGAGCATAAGTCCTAAAACTACAAGAGACACTTGGAAGCCGTAGTACTATCAGGGAGAGGTGAGACGGAGAAGAACAAAAGAAAAAGCTCAATAGCGAGCGGCTAGGACTACATAGTTTATAGTCAAGTGGAATTGCTTACTGGTGCTTTGGCCGAGCGACTGGAGCGGATGATGGATGTTGAGGGGAATGGGACATGGATATGCTGGTGCGCAGCCCAGCATGTCGAATAGGAGTTTAGGGGGGAGGGGGGAGAGGGGCGTCTGAATTGAAAGTAAACGCCCGAGGATTGTATGATAAAAAGTTAATAAATCGACTTAGAGTGGTGATGGGTTCGTCTTCTCTGACATAGAGGGGGCACCCAATGACGATATCAAGGATCGACGGATCATGCGCAAGGATCTGAGTGATCAAATGGTTATATCCTGTATATTGGACGGTGAGTTGTCAAGAAAGAGTAGGAATGACGGCCCGAGGACGATCACGATTGCCGAACGTCGAAAAGAAAAGGGCTGCTCCGAGCCTATTGAGACGTTGACAATGCTCAGCAAAAGTCTGAGTGACAGCGGATTTCCCTGCGCCTGCAGCTCTGAATAGCCAGAACATGTTCCAGTAGCGTTTTGGATTATGCAACCACTTGTTTAACGTCTCATGGGTACCCTTTCTGGTTTCTGGATGGCATCAAGGAGGGGGATCGCGGTCGGATGAATCTATTTCAGCACCAATGGCTCGTTTTTGATTGAGGATCAAGAGTACCAGAATAGTCAATAAGAGTGATGATAAACTTGGTTAGAGATATCATCGCGTACCTGTCCCACCAGCATCAACGTTCTGAGTGATGAAAGTAGGTTTATTGAAAACCGGGTTAACAGGGGTCCACTCATTTATCTAGTTACCGTGAATTTCGTGGAAAGCAGAATTTTGAATCCCTACTATCCCTCGCGATCCAGGGAAAAACCCTCCGGAGATTGACTGGTACGGAACTAGCGCGCAATTGGATTAGAGGTGATTTTCATGGGTCTGTGCTTTGAATGCGCACCGTCCGAGGGGGTATCAGGATTCAGATTTGCATTCCCTAGTTCAGCGTCATTTCCTTTGAGACGAGTTGAGTTGCTGCCGTTTGTTGACGCTTCGGAGGCACCCTCTCGTGCGTTGGCCTTAGTTGAGCGATGTAGTTTCGAGGGAGAGTCCATCCTGAAGAAGCCCGTCTAGGTATCTGAATGGGGGTGCCCGGCAGAGAGAACAAGGATACGGAGTGGTGATGCTGGTAAGAAGCCAGGCTGTAGGATGATGGCGGTGATGGAAACAATGCAATTAGACCCCAAGTAATAGGCGCCGATATTTCTCATGCTCATGCACTAATCCAGAGGGTCGACTCCCCCCAGTGGTAATCATGGTTTGGGCTCGAGGCTATGGCAGGTTTGAACGACGATCATTATGTTAAACACTGGGCTAAATAAACTACACACATGCAAATTATAAATAGATGATGATTGACCTTAGTAATAGTAGGGAAATTTTCATTAAAATGAAGAGCTTGGTCCGAGGTATCAGAAAATGCACCCATTTGAACGAAAGAAGTGAACCCGAACGAACGAGGCTAAACCCGTTCGAATTTAAATGCAATTGACTGAGGCGTGTGTGAGGTGGACGGAAAAAGTAGGGTGATACAGCATGCTGATAGTGGTTATGACATTAATTGAGAAAGTGTAGCAACGTGTTTGTTCCGTTTTGCAGTGATATCGGAGTGTACGAGGATAGGTCGAAGTTCAGCTTCCACCTACACGAGTAGACATCAGTACATCAGCAGAAATAACAGTAGGCAGGTGTGTAAGAGAGGTGCATACCTGGAGAAGTTTATCCGCCTCCCACATCCTCATTGGCAGATTCTCCAATGCAACATAAACCGCAGGTATCGATTCGCAAGAAAGTAACTCCTGTTCATTCCTCCGCAATATACCCAGTGCAATGCGGAATAGAACATCCAAACCATCAACGAGGAACGCGTCCCAAACCCTGAACAGAGTCTATACACAAGAAACGTCAGCAAAACCCACTGAAGGCACTATATACATAACTAGACGCTTACCTCGACGGGGAGACAATCCGTGAACAACGACAAGAACCACGAGAAACAAATCGCTCCGAGGTCAATCCCAAGCTCCGTCAAATGCGAATGCAACTTTGGCAAATGCTCCGCAACATAATCCAACAGCACCAACGGGCAAGCACGTGAAGGTAACAATAAAGGTGAGAAGAAATCCTCGGGAAGGATTTTCTCAACAATAGCAGCTAACATCCAGAACGCGTCTTCTTCATCCGCATGTACGAGGAGTATAGTTGATGTGATGAGGTTCATGCCTTGACAATATCCCACAGCTGGATTACGTCTTTTACCAGAAACGGTCAGCTAGTGAGTTCATGAAACGAGGTTGAAAGACAGCTTACCGACTATAAGCAACTAATACTCTTCGTAACTTGTCCACACCAGCACCGTCGCCTCCAAAGAACACGTTCAGAGGCATAGTTCTACCCACGTCTTTCTCAATCTCAGCAACGACGCTCCCGGGTCCTCCATCGTCCTTCGCCTCGAGCAGATCCCTGAACAATCCCGGCTCTTTCAGTTCGAGGGCACCACTACACTCCATCCAGACTTTTGACCTGAAACACAATGGGATTCCATTCCGCACTAATCGATCAAATTCTCGACGTTCATCTCGAGCCGAAGAGAGACCAAGTTGTGCAAAATTGATGAGACCTTCCGTGTGCCCCAATTCGTCCGCGTCTTCATCCTCAACCGTCGAAGAGTCATTAGTGAGTCCAAGACCGATGCTAAGTCCAAGGATGGCGTTAGTCGTTCCAGACGCCTGGGCAGATGAAGAAGGTTTGTTGCTGCTCGCTTTGATACGTGACCGCTGTTTGACAAAGACTTTCCATTCCTTCTGCTGCGCCGCTTGTTGATGATCATGGATCTCCGTAAGCTGATCAAGAAGTTTGCGAATCGTACTCGCACACGCATGTCGAGGTGTATCATCATTGACGCTCAAGATCGATGTCGCCAACGACGTTGAACCGGTCCCACTGCTAGAGTTCACACTCATCGTGGCTGTGGTCGGGCCAGAAGATATGACCACAGAGCTCCTCTTCCTACTCTTTGACGATGATCGCGATTTGACACTCAACGATTGCGTATCAACAGTATTTGGCGATTGTAACCCTTCTTCTCCGTCGACTTTCCCACTTCCAACACTGCGAACGTCCGATTCTCCATCACACGAACATTTTCCTTTCACAATTTCAATGCTCTCTCTGCCTCTACCTCTCCCTCCACCACCACCGGAGCCACCGCCGCCCGTTCCACTTCCTCCACTCATACTCGCCCCTTCATCGTCTTCAGGCCAACTATTATCCTCTTCCCTATCCGCGATTTTGACGCCAGTCAAACACGCAGGGGCACTATTTCCACACTCTCTAGCACGCATGAGTAATAAAACATCATACAATGCTACATCATACATGAACCCATATCGATCCGTCAACAGTGGTCGTCCAGTACCGTCATCACCAGCAGTCCCGCCACTGCCATTCCCATTCTGTGCTGAGAAACGCGATGCAGGGTGTGGATGAGGTGGAGGTACAGGTAATGGAATGCTAAACCGGAAATCGCGGGATGTGAGAGGTGTATGTGCATATAGACGTGCAAGATAATGGGTTGGTGGCTTAGATGTTGCTGGGATGATAGATTCCATAGGTACAGATGTGAGTTTGGGTTTGGACAAGGGTTGAGTGGAAGTCGTGGCTGTAGATAAGGGGGATTGATGTGCATTGGAAGAGGTGGATTGATTGGAAGAGGAAGGGGGAGCAGAAGGCTTTCGTCGTTGTTGACGAACGAAAGTTCCAAAAAGCGGTGATGTAAATGGCGAAGACATACGCACATTCGCAACTCTCCCTTTACTGCTAACCTTCTTCGGACCATCGCCACTCATGTTCAAAGCACGGTTGAGGGACATAGTCGCATCAGAACCTGAACTAGGACTTAGAGTGACCATAGGGCGCTCAGAAGTACTCTTCTCGTCTTTCTTTGCTGCCGCCGCCGAAACATCTTTCTTCTCCCTCAGGGGTTTATCCCGGAACACAATGCCCTCATCACGAGCATTTTTGATCAGCTCCATAGCGAGGGTGGCGATGAAAGGGCTAGTGTCACGACCTTGATCTGTAAGGATGCTACTAGGATCGTTGGTCATGATACGCGTTGCATTAGCGATAGCGCGTAAAGTGGCTCCTTGTATCATCACCACCGGTGGATCACCAGACGAGGTTGAGACTGAAGCCACTGACGCCGCTTTTGGAGAGGTGTCAAGTGTTGTCGTTAGTGTGGGAGCGGCTAGAGTGGGGACGAAGGAATGTTGGATGGGTGATGATACAACGGAGGGGTTAGCAGAGGCCGCGACGGACGGGATGAGGGATGGTGTAGTGGGTTGGGCGGGCTGAGCATAGTCAGGGATTATTTGTGGGGGTGCGGAGTTTTCAGGAACTATACATCCTTTTGACGAAGCATTGGGAACGGGGTTGAGAATAGAGATACCCAGAGTGCCAAATACACTCTTGGCAGATTTTCTCCGCCCTGGAGTCCTGCCTGGGAGGGCGTTGTCACTTGATGAAGAGCTGGGGGAAGCCACGGTGGCGTGACCATCTTGCAAACGAGACGACTTGGGTTTTCCCCACCATGTACCCATCCAGTCAGCCACCGATGCACGATCTTGGCGTTGCTTGACGTCCGTTTGGGATAGAGTATTTGATTCTCCAGGTGACGAGACAATCGTGGATTCGTTATTACTGAGTACAGTGCCTTCCGCCGCCGGCGTAGCAGATAAATCTGGTGTTAAATCGGAAGGATTGTCAAGTTGGAAGGTCGGCTCCTCTGGCATCGGAGTCATTGGTTTCGGTGTGCTTCGAGAAAGAGGAACCTCATCTGCGATTGCCTCGCTTAAAGATTCCATCAAAGACTAGTAGCGGGTATGAGTAACCGAGCCGCGCCGCATTGAAGTTGAAAATGACATACCACTGCACTTTGTTTCCTCTGAACCTGATGCAAGTTCTCATCGTCGCTGGTAAATATGGATTGGATGACACGACGTGCAATATCCCTCTCCGATGGTTGCAGTTCATTCAACAAGTCATCTGCTCTCTGCTTTCGTGAAGCCTCTTTCTCCAGCACCAAACGTCGGCACTCCTCCAAATCTTGTCGAGCGTAAACCATGCCATGATATGCAGACGATAAAATCCGCAAGGCAGTGAAATATGGATGGTTGACGACATCTCCTGGCTCCTCCATGAAAGTAAGCTTCGAAATTGCGCCCTCCACCGCATCATCGGAGCATTCGTGCCACTTCGTAGTGAGGACGTGTTTAGTGACAAGAGGACTGTATTGGTCCGAGTCGAAAACTTCGGTTATCACGAATTCAGGATCATGTCGTTTAGGTGGAACGATGTTGTCCTTGGAAGATCCTATTACGAACGGCGACAGAGGATTATCAGGGTGCTGTGTACCCCAAAGTGACGCAGCTGAAGGTTTATTTCGTACTTGAGCTTCTACCTGTTTCCTCTTGTTGGGTCTAGGATATCCTCGAACACTCCCGTCCCAATTTGGGATATCGGAAGTGCCCTGTTCGAGCTGGGCTTTTAGAGTAAAGTAATTGCTGGTATTCAGAGATTCAGTGCGAAGTGGTTCTCTACTCCTGCGACCGCGTGAAGGTATATCGTCTGGAGATAATGGGTGCGAATGGGCTGGAGTTTTGAGATGCGAAGATGCCATAGGATGAGTGGATGTTGAGTTGTGCACCAAATGCCCATAGTTCGACGAAGAGCGAGAAGTTGAGTGCTACCCTCCCCTAAGGGTATGCACCGGGTAGACGGTAGTAAGTAAAGCCGGCCGTCGCTGTCGACGGCGTAGAGGTCCAGGACTTTCGGGGTAGATGATGGCACCTGACCAGGATCTTATTAGGTATAACATTCCCACATCTTTGATCTGACTCCTCTGACTTTAACCTTCAGCGTTCATAGGAAAAATGAGAAGCGCCTACAGAAGACTGGAGTATCTTTTCTTGAACCACCTAACGGTTATTTATTGATATTTTCTACGAGCGCGCTCACAAGAATACCTGCAACACAACGCCCTTGATGAGTATCGGTCACGTGCATTAATTCAGCACGGCCTCGTTTCAAGAAGTTCCGCATTTTATATCTTTCTCTCTCAGCCATGGGATGGTTTTCGTGGAACAGCAAGCCGGAAGAAAACAATGAACCATCGCGAGAGAACAGACAGCAATGCTGGGATGCCCGAGACTCGTACTTTGAATGCCTCGACCGAGCTAACGTCGTGAAAGCCGGTGAAGAAGGCAACACCTGCACAAAAGAGAAACAACTGTACGAGGCCAACTGCGCCGAGAGCTGGGTGCGCCGCCGCCGCACCTATCGTCATCACGCACTACAACTCAGTATTGTGGCTTTTCACAGATCGTGTACTTCAACCAACGGCGAATCATAGCCGATGCACAAAAGGAACGACTCGCTCAGGCTAAAATGCAGAACGACAATGCCAAACGGTAGCCAATTCAAAAGCGGTAAGCAATACTGTTTCCATTCGCTATCATTTGAAGATGACGCTTATCACCGAACTGCCCCAGATGACTGGTCCTCCCCAATCCCCGATTGTCGGCAATTGAAGGGAAACGATTAACCACCTGTTCGTCGAAATCGGGATTTTCTTGTGGTGGGTTGAATCAGCTGCTTCAACAGACTTGCCACGTAGACGCACCCTTGTTGTTGTCGAGCTCTACATTTTTCAATCATATGCGTAGCATGTCTCGCAAATCTCATCCAGTATCCATCACTTGTGATGCCCGCTGTCCTTGTTCCTCTTCCAAAAAATAGCTTGGCCCATCCGACTGGGGAGAGCGATCAGTCAAATTTTACATGCGAAAGTCAATTCTTCTCGACTTGAAACCGGATTGATCATACACAACAGCCGTGCTTCTCTGCACTACATCATCTTCACAGTGCACCACCTTTATTATGACGCTACCGACTCGCTGAGCTATGAACTAATCAGCTTCTTATTGATATGTTTGGTCCTCTCATCGGCTCCTTTTCCCATCAATCAACGCTAAATGTGCACATCATATGATGAGACTCCCGACCACAGCGAATCCAAAGACTCCCACTCCAGAGTACAGACTACAAGAATTATCTCCTCATATTCCCGCGCAAAGCCATGCACCAAAGCCACCCAGGATGCGCTTATATCTCCTGTCTCCCAAATCCGCCACTGCATACTAAGTTATCAAATGTGCCTCTTCTCGGAAATGATCGACCTTACAAATTCCCCATCCGACCACAAAGAAATCGGTCTAAATTTATAATTGAACCTGATTCACAATCAAAACTTCGTGACTTATGGGATCACGAGAGGCTATGTATGAATGACTTGTAACTCTTCCCATGATCTACCCCCCCGACCAATTTTCCTTTTTCTCCACTCATCTGGAGTCCCTTTTCCTTATACTGATCTCCTCAGTCCAGAAATAGAAAATATCTCGTTGGCGATACGGCCACCTGAAGAGACTGTATTTGATGGCATCCCCCAAACGCTTTTACCCCCTGAAGTGATATCAGGGTCTACCGCCAAAACTAGAAGATCGAGGTAGTATATAATAAATACAAGCTATTTCACCCTTTCTCTGTTCGCTCGGACACCCCCACTCCGTCTCAATCGTCTCTGAGGCTTGGGATCGCGGATTACTCTGCACCACACCATTTCCTCCGCCCTCCTTCTCTGAGACTGTCATGCATCCCATCCACGCCCCGGGCTATTCCGACTTTTTCGCTTCTGGGATTCGTCTCCTCCACAAGAAAGCAGCAATGGAGAGTCATGTAAAGACGTCTAAAGCTACCCCTCTTTCCTTTGACGGTGTGCTCTCAGACTCAGAGTCGGAGAACGAGACTCCGAAGCGCAGGACAAGACGTACTTCTTTATTCAACCCTCTCTCTAGATCATCTTCGCTATCCCCCAGTCGGACACCTAAGCATAAGAAGCATCAACGTAGTGCATCGACGTCTTTCATTTCAAATATTTTTGGTGGAGGCAGAAAAACTGGGAAAGCTGGTGCCACGAATCGTGTCATGTCGAATGACGAATCTGGATGGCTCTCCTCTGCGTCCAGCGACTCTGCTTCCAGCGACTCTGCTCTTGAGGATAATGATATAGACTTTATGGATTTCTCGACGTGGCCGGAGTGTCCTAATGGCGGGTAGGTGCCCCTTTACCTTTTACCGCCGCTTCATTCGAAATGCTCATAAACTGATCTTTATCACTGATACCTCTACTACTTCCGACAACCTGTCTTCGTTATCATGATAACACACGTTCCTATATACGCGGGCTACTCGTGGTATCCATGTAGATTTGAACAACGCAATACTCATGCAACGGTCGCGATCACGGACCTCCATTCCGAACCAGAGATTCTGGATCCTTTCTCCTCCTCGCCAAGCTCCAAATCTTTTTTCGTCGACGTCAACCTCCGGGATTATACTACAACCCCCTTATATTCACTCCCTACCGACACTAGAGCCGATAGAGTCGGAGCAATTCCATTCCGCCGCCCTCGGAATCGTACTTCATCAACCGGAAGTTCTTGGTCTAACCGGTTTTCACTCTCGTCTTTGTCTTCTACCAATACATCATCCTCTTCTTCGTTTTTCTCCTCTTCGAGGAGGAGCTCTCTTTCTCTTTGTCCTAGCTCGTTTTTGAATATTGGCGGGTCGAAGTCCAGCAACGCTCCACCGGCAGACGCGTCTTTCCTTCGTCTTCCGGTTGCGAGGCCTAGGATGAGAACGGGGGTAAGGAGTTTGGCAATGGAAACGAAGCGGCCTGCTTCGATCCATGTCATGTGTACCTCCGAAAGTCGTGTTCCGAATCCCCCTGTGACTATCACCACCGCCAGCGCGACGACACCAACAGCAACTGCGGCCCCTATCATTGAACGACGACACACTCACACTGTTTCCACTCCCCAATCATCAACATTATTGTTATCATCATCAGTATCCCCACCGGCATCAGCATCATCCTCCATCCAACCTCCGCTTTCTCGGATACAATCGCAACTCTCACATACACGATCACGTTCCCCTCCATTGTCGCACCTGTCAGCCCGATCACGCGTTCGGTCCCTGTTTCTACTTTCTTCTCCCTCGTTCTCATCCTCATCTCAATCCAAGACCACCATCCCGTCATTCACACCTGCTATTCCTGAAATTGACGCTGATGTTATTCCTGGCGATGATACCACCGCCACTGCTGTTTTCCGTACAAGCGCAGTGGGAGTCGTGCCACCCAAACTTGACTCTGTATCGGTCCCTGACCCTGCGTTTGGGTTCCATTTGATCCCAAACTCGACTCAGGGCAACGATGATACTGATCATGGTGTTGATCATGAAAAGAAGGAGGATGAGGACGGTGATGGTGATGTGATTCCTCCCATGGTGAAGGGACTGGAATTATTGATCGTCGATGATGAAGCACCTTCATCCACTTCGGATGCGAGAGTGTTTTTTGGAACTGCAGCGATGGAAGATGATGTTCCGAAACGGGTTGATTGGAGGCAGTTTTGTATTGAAGTATTGGATGGTCATCCCGATGCGTGATTGCCACCTGTGTGGGACTGAAGTTGTGATACTTCAATCCTCTGGCGACTTTACCCCTCATCTACGGAATGTTGGACTTGGCTTGACACTTTAGCCCCTGTTCAGGTGCTGCGCACTCTGAGTTGGGATAAGTATCTTGTCCTAGGAAGCAACGTGTCTTTCATCTGAGTGGCTGGATTTGGAACTCTGGACTCGGTGAGAAGACTAAGGGGCTTGATTGGGGTTTTGATTTCTTGTTCTGTGATGATTGTCTTTTTCTTTTTCTTTTTTTTCATGTTTCCATGTTTCCATCTTCACATTGTTCCTCCTTTCCTTCTACAGGCGATTTAACTTGATCCCATCAATTTATGTCTGCACTACATTCCATTTAACCTCATTCTATTTGTATTTCCTCACTTCCATATCCTATCTTAACTTCGCCCACATCTCCCCTGATCTACTAGGGTCTAATCATTTTACACAATGCTCCCTCGCACCCTTTTCAATTCTCTTCATTCTTGATTGGCACTTTTGACTTCCTACGATTCATCTGTCTAGGCTTCCGAGTCGAGGAGTCTGATTGCCTATTTATGTATTTTTTAAGATGGCTGTATAATAGTGTTTCTTATCACCTCACTATTTGCTGTAAGTATACTGGATTTCTTCTCTTCTTTGGGTCTGTAGATGTGTAAGTAGGTGTATGATAGGATAGGTGTTCATCATATGTGCAAATAGGAGTCATTTAACTAAACGACTCAGGGTTGCTCAGAATTAATGTGGGAATTCATGATTAGACAATTCAGGGACTTGAACTACAACGGTAACAAGCCACGAATTCCAAGTCACATGCTTTCTGAAAACAAAAGACAAAATGCTCCTTCTTGAGCTTAGATACGGCCATCTTTCCTCACTCACTCTTCATTGACTCATATTTGACTCCCTAGCTAGGATATCGATGTGCTTGGAAGGTCCTAGCACCGGCCAGGAACACGCTCACAAAAATAAGCTCAGGTGCTTCTCCTTATTCCTGCACTTCAAGTTTATTTCATATCAAACTCATTTCTACGTTTCGGCCCTGACTCCTTTGTTCACTACTGGTCTATACATTCTCAATCCTCTCATCTGATCCTACCGATGAACAGTGCATGTGCCGTTGGCGAAAGCAAAAGGCCAGGCTTGAAATGTTGAGCACGGACTCGCGATTTGCTTGAGGATCTAGAGTAGATCAAAACTTCCCCCAGCCTAACGTACTTGCCGACGAGAATGCAGTGGTCGGATTCCTCTTACTCAAAGGGAGCCGTTGCGTCACACTATCCTCTTTCTCGCCTGCTAGCCGTGGCTACCCATCTTTGTATTCATCCCCGGGTATCTTGCGCATATGTGTTGAAGATCGGTGAAGATTAATCCATCCTATTTATGTTCGTGATCAGTTGACGGTTTTAGCTCTACGGCAACCAAACTCGTCAATTACGAAGTTCTGTACTCTCTGATGGAACTCTCATGTTTTTGTGCTCAACCAATGACCGTGAGGACGCATATATGTACTCCGGTATAAGATTGTCCGCTGACTAGTCAATATTAGTTTGCGAGCTATCACGCTGATAGTCACGATGGCTCTCGCTAACTCACGGCTTACCTCCACTGGGTCACAAGACCTGCATTCTTCTCCACTCATATTCTCAAAGTATGCTTTTCCGCATGAAGGTGACCAAGTGAGGTACTGTACTACCGGTAGTGCTTCCCACCTCTCCAAACTTTTGACTACTGAAACTGGCGTTTGAAATGGATGAAGAGCAGAGACTGGAACTGCTGCATCATCGCGTTCTGAGAAAACTGAGTTGGAACGTCATACCTTGCCTTTCCTTTGTAGGTTTCTGCAGAGAATATACGAGTGCCAGCTTATCTCGGAACGTTAGCTCTGGCTAGCGAACTTCATTGATCTGTCCAATATCGGTAATGCGAGATAGGTCGCATGAAGTCGGCTGGACTGATACGTTTCGACAAACACCGCCTGATAGGATTGCTAGGCTTGAGGAGGATCTCAACCTCCACGGGAACGAGTTTAACATTGGATTAGCAGGTGTGTTCCCTCTGTAGTCCTACCTATTTTGAGCTTTTCTGATGTACCCACACCGTGATACAATGCTAGCCTTCCTCATTGCGTATAGTCTTCGTGGTTAATTGTGATCCTAGGCGAAGTCTCAAGTTACTTCTTTGCAGATACATAATCGCGGATATCCGTAAGGGATTTCCAGACCTCGTCAATTTCTGCTTATCCTTTTATCCAGCCGCTAATCTTCTCTTGAAAAAGGTCAAGGCCAACCG
>KQ962756.1:78722-94549 GCA_001563735.1 Leucoagaricus sp. SymC.cos
GTGCAACTTGTGACATTCTCGTTGGTGCCGATGGAATTAAATCAACCATCCGTCAACTATTCCTTTCAAGATTACCGAGTCCTGAGAAATACACTCCGTACTTACAACCCGTGTGGTCTGGGACCATTGCTTACCGTGGGCTTGTGGATAAGAATGATCTAAAACAAACTTACCCGCACCATAGAACGCTTGACCACCCTGGAGTCTTGGTAAGCAACCGGCCATTTAATTCTCGTCCCCAAATACTGATGATGTTGTCTGCACTTTCAGTATATGGGGAAGGAGAAGGTAAGAGCAATTATACATGATTTAATTTTCGGGTGACTAATGCGAATAACCCAATGTGTTCAGCATGCGGTCGTTTACCCAATATCTGGAGGGAAATTGATCAACATAGTCGCTACGGTTCACGACAGATCGAAGGAAGGAACAGTTTATGAAGGTACAGGTAATCAAGAAGTGACCCAAAGCGAGTTCTTCAGCCACTTCAGTGGTTGGGAAGAGGAATTCCAGGCTCTCTTACGGGTGCGTAGCAATTCGCCTCTTGGCTTAGGAATACTCAGTTGACCTCGTACTGTACGTAGTGCATTCGACAGCCAACGAAATGGCCTTTGCAACGCTTAAATCATCTGGACCTCTACGCAGAAGGCAGGGTCATTTTGATAGGCGATGCTGTAGGCAATTTCTCACTTCAATGTTCTCTTAACTCATGTAATCTTGAAGGCTCATGCGATGGTTCCTCATCAAGGTGCGGGTGCCGGAGTTGGCATCGAGGTAAAATCGATTAGTTCCATGGCATCTTTGTTACTCACTTTGAGATTCCCTTCGCAGGATGCTTACATTCTCGCATCTCTCCTAACCCAAACGTCTGAATCCCATCCTCTGCCAATGCAACGCATTTCACACCTTGTTGATGTCTATAACACCGTGCGGGTTCCACTGGCAACATCATTTGCCAAGGCTTCTATCAACCAAGGCCGCTACTATGGTCTTGAAGCCCCTGGATTCGAGCACATCAAAGAAGGTGATGACGTACCTAGAGATAAACTCACTGCATTACTACGCTTGGCGGATGACAACTGGTCTTGGACTACGTCTAATCCGGAAAGCGATAAGAAACGGGCAATGGAGTTGTTGCAAGAAAGCAGGGCGCATTTGTAGCTCGACTGATTTTGTGTAGCGCTTTTGACTTGGCCGTGTTTTGAGCTAGAACTAATTATGTGCTTGAATCCTTTCAAATTGAATATGTACCATAGATTCGGAAAATCAAAATTTCCAAGGTGATGCCAAATATCACCAAATGATTTCAAGGTCATCATGGTTTTCTCTTTTCTTCAATGATTATGTGACTTTTGAAGCTTCAAGATCATTCCTTTCATCTTCAGTAATTATGATCTCAGGCGATTATTTATGCAATGCACCCGGTCCTGATGAATCCTGACAAGTGTAGAAAGCTAGACACGCGTCTCTATCTACACCGCTCGGACTACTCTCAAACCTCGATGTTTTGAACTACTTGTCATCGATTCTAGTGGAACTTGAAGACTGACGGTCCAAGACTCCTCTTTTCTACTCATCGGTACAAAAATTTTATCTTCCAAGAAATCTTGGAAGCCCCGGGACATCACAAAAACACCAGGATATTAGAAGGCCGGCTCCATAGAGCAAGCGAGCCATTTAACCTGAAAGCACCTTTACTTTCGGACAACGCGAAGCAAGGGCTCGCGAGATCAATTCCATTTTCCTCTCAAATTTCGGATTGACAAATCCCCAAAACGGTGCAACATCCCATTCCAATCTCAATTCATCCGGAGACGGGAACAACCACACCCGCTCAGGTAACGCCCCATTGAAATACGGGGACTCTGCGGGATACCGAATGTTAACCAATACGCGCTTGATAATCTTCGACCAAGGTCGTTGTCGTTGATCCGACGAACGGAAGAACTGGACTTGATACATCATATGATTTGCTGCGTGCTTATTATCGAAGTTGAAATGGATCTTCAGTTCTACTCCAGAAACTATAGGCTCCGCGAAAGGAGGATCGGAGGAGGAGGAGGAGGGAGTGGGAGTGGGAGAAGAATGAATCGTATCCAATGCCCGTTTCAAATCCGAGAACCAGAAATCCTCATTTGGATTCGTACTCCGTCCGAGGATATCCAACGGATGGACGAAGCGAAGGTTGGTGATCGTACTCGGATAACTAAAGATCCAAGCAAGGAGATGAGGATGAGCTCGCACTTTCGTCAAACTCTTCAACGACGGCTCGTGCAGCATCGGCAGCTGCTCTGTCCCAGAATTCAAAAGAATCTAGGAGTCGAGCCAATTTCCATGGACATTCAACTCCGTAATGGAGAGATGGCGAGAAAGAAAATCCGCGAAATCCTTCAATGATAGATCATGAATGTTTTGAAGTTCAAGGAAGCTGAGAACTGGAAGTGATATCGATCGCAAGAATTTTCTCCAAACTTTTCTTGAGATAGGAAAATACGTTTCGTGTATCGTCAGGGACGATATTGTTTCGGAATGGTGTTGAAAAATGCTGATAGTGAACGGGAGGAACGGTCGTTGAAAGAACGACTTGGACTGAAGATCAATGTCACGCAATGTTGCGCCACACGACGATGCAGATGATGGTGATGTCAAAGTATCAACCGACAGTTCTGTCTCTTCAGACGTAGTCGTTTGCCGGGATGGAAAATTCCGGCGAAACAAACGTTTCACAAGACACAGATGCTCATCATCGTCGGCCTCGTCATCATCAATGAATCCAATCTCCCTCCGCGGATGAGGCCATAGACGGGCCTGATTCTGGAACGGATACGCATACAACGATTCCGGTTCCTGTACAACCAACTTCCTACACCCCTTCTCAAAAGTAGCTTCTAAGACATCCCTCCACAACTTCAGATGCAGTTCCTCTTCCGAATTATCGCCAACAGGATACCTATTCCTTACATGCAATGATTCCAAAACTGAGTTAGGCATACGACGTATAATCCCAATAAGATGTCGTACATCCTCAACAAACCTCGTATAACTCGCATCTTCGGGTATATCATGATAGATATATTTAAGCTCTTTCAACCATAACCAAGTTGATAAAACGCGAAGAGGGTTCCAATGATGTTCGTCATCTGACTTAATTGAGATTTCTTCTAGGAGAAGAGCCATGGAGAAGGCTGATCTGAGGATTACACCTCCTGCGAGGCCTGTACCGAGATAGTGGATTGAAGCGAAATGGTTGAGTTCGCGGTTGACTTTGATCATTGATATGAGAGTGGGGAAGTCTAGGAATTTACAGACTCTCGTGAATTTCGGGTGGGACGTCTGGCCAAGTTATTTTGACAGTTATTTGAGCCATGCTCAAGGGCAGAAACGGTGTTGCGAGAGGTGAGAGCGCGAAAGCAACAGCTTTGGAATGGTATATTAAGTGATGTTCATGAAGATGGCTGGCTGAGTTTCAATATCATTGTCCATCATAAGCTCGAGCTTCGCAAACGCGATCATCAATCATCAGAGGAAATGCAATCAATTTTTGTAGGTAAGTACTATTGAACAAACAAGAGCAATAAAAAGAGCTATGCAATGTGAGAGGGAGGAGGTATCGCGGGCGTCGTGATGGGCATTAAAGTCGTCAAGCTGTCTGACACAGGACAAACATACTACATAAGTAACTAATAGATGATAAAAAAATCGTCCACGGACTTCACGAGCAAAAAAAAGCGAAATAAATGCAATGACGAAATCGAGCAAGCACGAGATGACAATGACGATAATAAATGAGGACGATGAAAGCAATGAGCAAGTGTTCAAGATTCGGAGTCAAAGAAGTAAGAATCCAAAATACCGGCGGCAAAATGTCTTCCAAGTAGCACCCCATTCAAGCACAATACCGAACATGACCAGTGACACCCGCAAAGCACAGCAAGCACGCAGCATCACACAATTCATAATCATGAGGCTACACCGTCGTATGCCACGCGGTGAAAGCATGTCTGTCCAAAACAACACCCCATCTAAGTCGAATGATGCGGACTCCAAGATTCATCCAAACCACCAGCCCAAGGCATCCTCAACGGCGTCATCGGTGGGCTCGGAATCGCACTCGAACCAGTGTTAGCACTAGCAGCTCTCTCCGGCGCCAAATATGCCGTACTCGGACTCTTCAGAATCATCACTCCACCCACAGTTGCCATACCATGACCGTGTCCTTCGCTCGCCGATCCAGAGCCAGAGCCAGAACCACCCCCACTTCCACTTATCTGATGACCATGCCCATGCCCACTTCCCTCTCTCGAAACGACATAATCACTTCCACTTCCACTTCCACTTCCACTCCCACTCCCATCTCTCGTCTGCTGATAATGCCCAATCGCCGAAAGAGCAGGTGAAATAGGTCCACCACCAAGTCCTCCACGTCTACGACCATCTGAAGTTATACTCCCAGATCTAGCAAGTGATTGAGCAAAAGACAAAGCAGCACTACCACCTGTTCCTGTTGAATGAGCGGTATATGAACGTGCTGAAGGTCTTGAGGAGTTTGAACCGTATGAAAGGTCTCGACGTGTTGATGCTGCTGCTGATCCTGTTGATCTTGGAGGAGATGATGGACTTATATGTGAACGCATGGAATGAAGGGATCCTTGTTCCGAAGTGATGATCTCGGCTTGATGAACGTATTGAGGCTGAAAAGGACACACAATGAGTGAGTATTTATAGGTTTACAAAAGAAGCGCAGGAGACGTAAAACTTACTGGAAAACCAAAAGTCGTCCTCCTACCAAGTCTTTCAACATCACTACCTCCACCTTCACTGCCAGAAGTAGCGCCAGCCATCGAACGCCAATTCTCGCCAGCAGTAGGCGGTGCCTCTTCAAGCACATCGATCGTAATATCAACACCAAGTCCATCCTCCTGATCACCGCCATACGATCCAGGTGACGGCGTAGTCGTATTCAATGATATCTGCGACCAAACCAACGGTGTCGGAATAGCATCAAGACCAGGAGGGAACGGATACGTTCTAATACTAGGGCGGGCACCATTGCTACTATTATGATTACGCACAACAATCGTAGCATCCGATGTCAACGAAGCTTGAATGGACGGGTCGGAATTAGAGTTGAACAATGAAATGGCAGAAGGTGCGGGCATATCAAGGATATCAACGCCAGGCAACAAACTCCGAGTTTGAGCATAATTCGTTCCAGATGGTGAACCAGTTTGTGACGTAGGAGGTTGATCATCGTAAGCTGGTGGTAGCAGAATGTGATTGAGAGAGTTGTGAAGGGATAGATGGTCTAGAACGGATATCCGAAGGTGGAACGGCGACGGGAGGTGCGAGAGAGGATGTAATATCCGAGGGAGTCGCAGCCCGAGGAAGAGGCGTCAAAGTAGGTGTGGCAGGTAACGAGGAAAAGGCATCATGGTAGACTGTTCCACCAGAATTCTGACTTTTGCCACTGACACTCGAAATTGGCCTTGAACCATCCGGACCGATACCAACGCTAACACCACCTCTCGAACTGACGGTTTCGCTCACTCGAGGAATCGGAGGAAGTGAGGGAATTGCTCTGGCTTGTTCAACATCCGTATCGGAAAGCGGCGTCGATCGGAGAAGAGGTTGATGTTGTTGCGAGGTCGAAGCTCGTGGACTTTCACTTCTCCTCCAGCTAAGTCTTCCCGCAAGTGCACCAAGACTGCCGAGGAACGACGAAGTCGAAGGCTTGCTCGTATTCGGGTCATCCGTAGCAGGAGAAGAACCGGGAGAAGATCTCGGTCCCAAATCCTCAACCTTGACTCTTCTAGCAGTCAACAACGTTGCATTTTCATCCGCATCCAAAGGAAGCGAAGATCTCTGCGAATTCGACGACGGTTTCTTCGCAAACGGTGGTCTTGGAAGCGTAGATTCAGCTGAACTCTTTGTCGAAGGATCAACGAGCTTAGGAGGAGGTAAAGGTGGTACATCAACCCTGTACGCATAAGCACCAGCATACTGTTCACCACCACTGCTAGGATCTTGATGTCCTTCCGGAGGCAAAACACTTTCTTGGTCCAGCCTTTGTAATTCCTCCGGAGATAAAATCGTTCCACCGCTCATTGACTCCTCATGTTCTTCCCGGATAGGTCCGATACCCAATGTCGGTTGAGCAAGAGGTTCACCATAGCCCGAGTTTGTCGAAGAAGAATTGGATGAACCTCGACTAGCGACGGTTGCTGGTGGTGGAGGAACTCGAGGAACATTTTTAGGTGGCGGTTGAGGTGGTCTAGCACCCACTTCGGTGTATTGCGTTGTGCCAGAATCAACTCCAAGATTTTTTTCAGTCATCCCGCCTTCAGCGCCACCGCCAGTACCGTCCGCACCGTGTGAGACGAGAAACGGATCGGCTTCTTCACCACTATGTCTGGGTGAACCTCCGACGATATAATAATCATCATCAATGGAAGGTCCTATAGCTCCCGACCTGCGACGACGTTTGCCTTTGCAGAAGAGATAGATGGCGAGGATGAGGACGAGGAGGAATATGAATCCAAGAACACTAGCGACGATGACACCGACGAGTTGGCCTCGAGTCAGTCTAGCACCACTAGAGCCATTAGATTGTGTAGGCGAGGGGACGAGGGAGGTTGTGGTTGGTGATGATGTTATAGAGGACGAAGTCGTCAAACTTGTGCTTGATATTGAAGCCGTGGACAAAGAAGATGAAGATGTAACAGAAGAGGAAGAGGAAGTAGGTATCGCGGTCGTAGCAGATGTAGGTGTCGCAGTTGTAGAAGTCGACGGAGGAGGGGTTAAACCACCATAAGTCCAATCAGGATCTAACGGAATCTACTCACAATCAATCATATCCCGAATTAAGATCAGCAAAAATCGCAGTCTAACAAAGCATGCGACTCACACTTGGCCCATAATAAGTCAACGGCAAGAACAAGACCGTCGTAGTGGTTACTAGCACTCCGTTCTCATCAACTACCGTAGGTACAGGTGTAAGCCAGGGTG
The DNA here is from genome assembly GCA_001563735.1 of Leucoagaricus sp. SymC.cos. Lineage (NCBI taxonomy): Eukaryota > Fungi > Basidiomycota > Agaricomycetes > Agaricales > Agaricaceae > Leucoagaricus > Leucoagaricus sp. SymC.cos. The sequence continues at coordinate 85,728 of KQ962756.1, forward strand.
GAAATTGTTGGGTAGGAGCAGCCATCTCTGCCTCGTCAACACGCAGAGTATTTTCTTTTTTTAATTTGCTGTCAATTGAAAGTCGTTAGTAGAGAACGTGGGCAGATGGCAATTTGCAATTCTAAACCACAGGGTCAATAAATGCGCTAGTTCCTAAATTCCCAGAAAGCAACTCACTTTTTGATTGATATAATGCGGTACAATCTCTAACAAATAATAGGATCTCCTCGAAAAGAGGGTAGGGAGTTAGAGAAGGGGAGGGGGGAGGGGAACGCGCAAAGTGGATGGGAGGAGGTGAGGAGGATGAAAAGGGAAATGGTTCTCTTTCGCCCGATCGGCGTCTACCCTACACCAAAAGTCGAACTTGGATCACGTGCTATGCGCGGAACACCAGAGAAACGTGATTTAAATTCACCGTCGCTTCTTCTGGGAAAAGGAAGCTTCGGCTGTTGTTGACTCCTGAGTTCTACACGCACCGTGCGGTGCCCTGGACAACCACGAGTTCTTGTTACAACACGTTCTATAACTCTTCAGAGAGGCGTAGTGGAGCGCTCGCGTTTAAGTAGCCTATTTATATCCATGAATCATCGATCACCGATCTGTCATGATTTCAACAAGTTCCCGATCGAACGTTCAACATGTGTGCATTTGCGCCAATTTAACCTAATATATACGACGATCTATAGAGTAGGAATAGGAAGGTCCATGCGCCAGTATGTGGACTCTTGAATACATACGATGAAATAGAGAAATCGTATTCCTATGTCGCGATCAAGTGAACACTGCTTTTCGAAGCTACTAGCCGCAACAGTAGTACTTATGAAACGCCGGCTCGTTGCTATCCTTAAGCAGCAGTTTTGACTTAAAGCTTAAACACAGATTGACGCACACAATTACTTAGTACGCAGGCGAAATGTGGTAAGCGAACGTCCTAGGGTCGTAAGCAGACGAATTGTGGTGATTACGAGTCTAAAGTCAAGAAAAATTGCTTCGCGAAAAAAAATCTTTTCCCTCACCGGATAACTACAACGCTGGAATGAGGATGCTCAAAACTTCGAAAAGCCTCGTGTGTAGAGAGCGTGAGAATGCCGCAACCGAGATGCCGACTGTCAATGATGCTGTGAAGAAGTCCATTCTATCTGCTGATGCTACTATCGCACATGCTTCATACATGCAGACCGAAAAAATGTGCATAAGTCCATATGGAACATATCATTGTACTCGTAGCACCATCAGTTTTGCATCTCTCCAACCAGACTTGCAATGAGCGAGCACCTATCCGCCTCTTCTTGGCTCTCGATTTCTGCATGACTCCCGCTGACGGTATTGATATCTGCACCCTCTGGTGCCTCGTTTAGTACGATTCTGTTCCTTTTTTCCACGCTATACGAAGACCACGCAGGGGCACGAGCGAGCTTGTGAGTGTTTGGATCCTGCGTGCGCACAAAAGATAGCCAATACGCAATGAGTTCTTCGGAAAATGCGATTTCGGATGGATTGAGCGTTAAAAATCCTGTAGTTCCGTTGGCACTACGTGACAAATTGAGTCAAAGGGCGAGGAAAGGGTATTTGAAAACCTTACCCTAATTGAGTACCTCGGAACATCATGTAATTCTCAGCACCATGCTCAGTTGTAATTTTACCGAGAGAGGGATCGGGTTGATTGAAACGGTACGTCCAAGTGTTAACGTGAGCCTCGTTCCATGCAGAGGCCATTATAGTACGCTGGTGGAGTAATTGAATGAGGAATATCGGATAGGACCAATGTTTTACTCACAGCGCATCTGACGGAGGGGTCGCCTGTGGCTGTTTGTTGCCTCAAGTCCTCCGAAACAAAGTCTGAGCTGGGATAAGCCTATGGTGTCAATCCGACAATTAGAATGGATTCATCTTCAGCTTTAGGGGGAAAGAACTACCTCTTCAAGAGCGTTGACGCTCTTGTCGCTCAAAGAAGGGAAATATATCTGAGCGGCTTCAGCTATGCTCGTACCATTGTCAGCAAGAGTTTCATTGGTTGTTGCACTACAATACGCATCAGACATTCGAAATGGAAACAAGCACCCTTAAAACGTCATACCCAACAATAAGAGGAACTCTTCTGAAAATGCCTTCGTCGATTAACTTGGTTGGGAAATCTGTCAAAATCTTTTTGTCGACTACCACATGGAAGAGATTATAGCCTGGGCTAAGTTATGTTATTTATAGATATTCTGCCAAAGCCACATTGCTCACAGTGTTGCAGTAGCGTCGTCCTGCGCGATCGCGAGTGTACTGATACTCGCAGACCTTAGGCATGCCATTTTATCTGATAGAGCACCTGATCCACAACCAGCCTTTTGAACAAATAAGTCAAACAAGGGCTGATAGAATCATGCGTCAGTTTTGGCTTCTAACTTAAACTGGAGGGAAGACTCACTTGCTGTTGCTCTGGCGTAGGTAGGGGAGTTCGAAAAACACTTTGCGCAATCGCTCCTCTGAATAAGTTCTCCCTTGCTCGGTTCGCGGTCAGATGCAACTCCATAGATGATCCACCAGCACTATGTCCATCGATGGTGACTTTGTTGGGGTCTCCGCCAAACTTGCTAATATGCTCTTGGACCCAACGTAAAGCTTCGATTTGATCCAAGAAACCGGCATTGAGGTCGCCGAGCTTGCCACTCGAGAACTCGGGCGTAGCAAGGAAGCCGAAACTAGAAAGGCGATAGTAAACAGAGACAATCACAACGTTGGGACTCTGTTGGATCCAGTGCTCGAATGGCCAGCTGGCTGGATTGCCTCTGATATAGCCGCCTCCATGGATATAGACAAGGACGGGAACTATTTATAACTCATCACGTCAGCTTCTTCGGCACTGATCAAATTCTCCACTAACGTTTGGCGCTGGTTTTCACTCCCACTGGCGTGTAAACATTGACCTTCAAGCAATCTTCACTACCAGCACCGCCATGATCACCTGAATACAAGCGCAGCAAGTTAGTTAAATATCCAGGAAAGGGAAATGTAGACATGAAATCACCAGGGAATTGGTCGCCTACAATGCAAAAATTGGGGTACGACCTAGCATCAACGACCTTTCCTTGGGTTTCCCTCATAACGCGTTCAAGATCCAATGGCAACGGCGCGCGGTAGCGACGATCACCAAGTGGTGGCTCAGCATATGGCAAGCCCAGGTAGGATACAGTATTGGGCCACGTAGTCGTTCGATTCCCCAGATACTTCGCATAGCCTAGATCAACGATGTTGTTTTGTGAGGCTTGATCAGTCTGAGCCGAGACGAGGGAATGCTTGTGGAAAGCAAGGCTCGCCGCCAGTATGAAGAAAGTTGAGAGGAGCATCCTTGGTTGGAGAATCGCACTGAGGGATCGGCCTCCGCGTTATCCAGTGAGGTCGATTTGAAGGTCGGATGGAGCCTTGTCTTGTTTTCAAGTCCGAGCGGTCGCCTTTAAGGCCCTTTACACCTGATGCATCCTAAGTGTCCCTCCTCCGGCGAGCAAGCATCAGAAGCTAACATTGTAGACATTCTCGCATGACAGTCAATACAACTAATTCTGAATATCCAATCATAGGGCAAAAGAAGATCTGGAGTGAGACTAGGAATCCCTTCCCACAAATATCGAAGTACACTGGTGAGTAAGCGAAGACTTGAGAAATCGGGATAGACGCGGCGGTACATTCGACTCAAGTCACAAGCTCGAAGTCGATCAATTCGGTGAATTCGCACGAGAATTGGTTTCCTTGGTTGGAATATGTTTGCGTGTCTTCGCTTCGGTAGGGAACAGAGCAGGCGTTTATAGTCCCTTTATGTAAACGACATCATTCATGACATAACAGTGTCGAGAAAGAGAAGTGAACTGTGTGGTGGGATATGTTGTTGAGAAGCAAGGGCCTGAAAGACATTGAACGTTGAACGTTGAAACTTGACGGTTGAAAGACGAATTTCGTCAAAACTCGTCGAAGCTTGGAACTTCCCCCTTTGATCGCGAGTTCAAGCGAATTTCGAAGAAAAGCCAGCACTACCGCAGAGTCCACAGTTCGAGTTAAATAACTGATGAGAGTCGAGTAAACAATCAAACAAAATCAAGCTCCCCTACGTCCGCGTCAACGACATGCCAAGCCTTACGGTATAATATTTTCGAATACTTACGCTCCATAAATCAGTATGGCGCCAGGGCCTGCATACGCAGTGACTGACGCGTTGTCAAGCCTCGCATATCCAACTTTAAGCAATCGAGAAGGAAATCGACACCCTTGAACGCAGCACAAAGGCTCCAATCTATTCAGCTACGTAAAAGGTATACATGTCCCCATTTTTTTCCGCGTCACTTCGTAAACATATTGTAAGAAAGAAAAGAGAGAAAGGAGAAGAAAAGAAGAGAATGAAAGCTCAGAAAGATGGTATACCGTAGGTATGTAGATGAACCAGGTTTTACCGTCCCGTCTCATCTTTTCAAATTGTACGGGTAGCCGTTTGGCTATGTGCACACAGGACACGGGAAGGACGTCATCTTTTAAAATGTCACTTCGTAAACATATTGTAAGAAAAAAAGAGAGAGAAAGGGGAAGAAAAGAAGGGAATGAAAGCTCATATACCGTAGGTATGTAGATGAACCAGGTTTTACCGTCCCGTCTCGACTTTTCAATAGTATTGTAGGGGTGGCCGTTTGGCTATGTGCACACAGGACACGGGAAGGACGTCATCTTTTAAATTTGTGTTTCGTACATTATTATTCTTTACCTTCTACCGGAATGTACTCGCGTCCTGGTCAATCGACGCGCGTGGACCCTTCGCACTCAGTGAACCTTCTCACCTTATAGTATACAAACAGACGACACTCTCGTCTCACGTCTCGAAACTGATATGTGGCGTTGAAAGAAAAGGTATACATGTTGGTATCCATATCTATCACAAGATCATAGTCATAGAAATGGAAAAACATAAAAGTACGGGTGTATAAAATCATAAACGGGACACAAGTTTCACACAAACCGCCAAAGGTAGAAGAAAGAATGAAGTCGTGAAGAAAAAAAGTGTAAAGAAACAAAAGAACAATGGCATAGTAGTACCCAAATGGCAATAGTTGGAACCGATTTTCATGAGAGGGGAAAAAGCATGTATGTCAGCGCGCGTGCAACAAAGTCAACAATTTTCAACAACAACGACAAATAAATGTGAACAAGGATCTTTATTTGATTTGATTGAGATAATGCAGGGGAATCGAGGTATATATTGGAGATCGGAGATATCGATCCAGGTAGGTGATCGATGAGGGTTGAGTGTGGTAAAGGGGTATGACAACAACTTGAACTCGACGACTCCACGAACGATGGACAAAGATGGAGCGAAATCTTGTTTGTTTCAAAGAAGAATAATGCAGCATATCGCGAATGAGCGGACTTGGTATATCATATAGCAACAACGAAAATCTACAAAAAAGAAAAAAGAACAAAACCCCGTCAGTCAAAACACAAAGAACATAAAAAGACGCCACACATCCAAAAACTCACAATTTTTTTTTTCTTTTTCCACTTTTCATATAAACGCGAAAAGAAGTTGATAAAAGCCCTCGCCCCTAATCGTTTTTTCATCCACTCGTCCTCCCACCATAAGAAGGTCCACCAACCATCCTCTCACTCATCGGCGGACTCATATCAGAATCTGATTCGGACGAAATCGAGATAGCGCTATGTGCATCTCCATCCTCTCCTCCCACATTCAAGACGGTTCCTCCAACACCGCGCAAGGTGTGTTGTAAGTGCGGCGGTACCCCCCCGACCATGCCCCGTACATCACCACCACCAAACGCAGCATTGGAGGAGGTAGAAGTGGAAGTCATACCGGCGAAAGAACCGGGAGCTGGTAATGAAGGTTGACCGAATGTTGGGGCAGGAGCACGGTTAAAGTACATCCCCTGATGGTGAAACAATGTGATGGGGTACGGTAAGGTCGTCGCATGTCCGCGACTATGCCCATGCATATGCGAGGATTGGGGCACCAGTGATGAGGGTGATTCCGTTGAGAGTCCTGGTTGAGAATGTGAATGTATAAGTGTCGGTCTCGAAACAGAAGCGGAGGTCGAAGGACCAGCAGGAGCGGAAGCAGGGACAGCCGGATCAAAAGCCATCCCAGCTTCTGTCATCGGTGTATAGCCGGACGGCTGTGGTTGCTGTTGTGCAACCGGATGAGGATGGGTAGGAGTCGTGGACACAGGTGAAGGTCCACTGCCAGGAACCGGCGAATTCCCCTTCCAATGTGCTTCAACTAGTGCAGCAGCTGCAGCACCTCCAATCGTAATCCCCGTCGTCCCAGGAATACTCGGTTGTTGAGGAATAGTAATCTTCGTATACGGACCCCTCTTCCTCCCCTTCTTTGATTTATTCACTTTCCCTCCTTCGGTATCATCCTCCATATCTTGATCGCCGTCCGAAGAATCTGGATTAAGCTGGTTACCTATCCCTCCCGGAAGATCTCGTGTACCGTTATAGGGAGCGGCATTACGCCGTTTGCGACGACGTTCGCGTTTGTAGCCCTCACCCTTCGAGATATCGAGGGACCAGTATCGACCTTTTCCTGGTTCAGTGATTGGACGATCACAGGAACGGAAAACTTGATTAAGAGATAGGTTATGCCTGATGGAGTTCTAGAAAAATTTTAGGGATGGGATAAGCATGAAGCGATTTGACAAATTTCATATGACAGCGGGAGCCGAGGGAAGCAAAGAGAACAAGACACTCACTTTCCATGCGGAACTCTTCAACCTCGCGAAATAATCAAATCTATCCTCCAACGCCAAGTAAATCTCTTGTAGTGTCAACATCCCTCTCGGGCTCCCGTGAATTGCAAGCTTGACGAGGATAGGGAGAGGCTGTTGAGGTTTTTGTCCAGGGGGAGGGTCAGGTAATGCCCATAAATCAGCTTTGGTACCTTCGGGAATTCCAATCTGATTTCGCAGATACTTGTCAGTGTCCAGCCAATGTTGAGAAGGTTCTGGACGTTCAGGGGGAGCCTCAGCATCGTCAGCAGGTGGCTCAGACCCTGCACGGCCACCAGACCCACCGTCACCATGACCCTGAGGTATGGGTGACATCTGGACAGGCTCCGACATGCGTTGGGGGGTTGCATCAGATAAGGATGGAGGGGATGACATCTCCTGATGACCAGTATAACTTTGGCCTAAACTGGCATCATCGGAGGATGAGGAGGATATGGATGGGGAATTGGGAAGGTCCCTTTGGACCTGGGGTGCAATGGGCGGGTGCTGGGGTAGGGGCTGTGGTGCACGGATAGAAAATTGTTGTTGTGCATGCTGTTGATACATGAAATGATGTTGGGTTTGTGCAGCAAGTGGTGGGGGATGATAAAAGCCGGGGGGAACATACGGATCATCATGTTGGGAAAAGTCATAGACCTCGTTCGACGTGTACGTGATAGGCTGTCTGTACTGCGAAGCATATGCAGGAGGACCAAATGCATTATCGTTTATGCCACCTGAGAAGTTTCTCTGCTGGGGAGACCAAAAAGAGAGGGAAAAAAAACAAGATGAATGAAAAAAGCCACACAAGACTTATCGGATGAGACACTCACGCCGACATTGTTTTCTAGCTGCCCAGGAATGAATTCCGGGGCAACAGAATAGTTGAGCGGGCTCGGATGTACCTGCTGGTGCTGCTGGTGCCTAGCGGGGAGGAAAGGCTCGTCGTTAACGGCGAGAGACCCTATAGGGGAGCCTGGTGAGCCATCTCTGAGTGAGGCACCCCCGTGGCGCTGCGCACCAAAGGCGGAGTCCGAGCCCTCGGGCGAGGAGTAGTTATGTTCGGACACGTTGTTGTCAATGGGGGCGAGCGGAAAAGTATATTGATGGGCAAACATCTGTTAGGACGGAATCCCCCGGGGCCCCATCAAAAACACGGACCCACAAGGGCAAATGACGTGATCGGACGCCCCGCGTGGACACATGACCAACCGACGACAAAGCAAGAGCATAAGGGGACGATGGTCAGCATGGTCATGACATCGGCATTATCGGCCGTAGTGACCTACCGGTGAAGGGTACATGGTCACGTGGGTGATGGGCACGAGGCAGCAGAGGGAGAGTAGAGGCCGAGACAAGAGAGGGAGAGCAGCGGAGGAGGGGATGAGGGAGGGAAGAGAGTCACCAGGCAAATTTCCTGGGGCTATTGTGCTGGAACCACACCCGTGTCGGCTCCCTTTTATCTGTTTGGAAATAGCACCGCACTTCCATCACGCGACATCAGCGCCTATAGGCGGACACACACTTTTCTCCCTTTTCTAGTAAGCGGCGGGCTGATGGATTGGGGCGGACACACTTTTCCATGGGAAAAAACTTGGTCCAGCCACACAAAAAAGGAGTGTCGGGCGAAAATTACTACACTTGGCAGGTGTCGGCGGTCGTAGGTGCCCTCCGCCCCTGTGGGTCCCCTAACCTTCCTGTTCTATTTCTGGCTCGATTGGGCCGGACCCAGTTTGTTCTCATTGGCTGAACATCATGTGATTTCCCTCCTCCCGCGCCCTTTCCGCCTCTCTGCGCCCTCCCATTGGCTCCATCCGACTCATGTGCGCTGGCACGTTTTCGACTTCGGGGTGGTCTTGTTTTCGCGGGGAAGGAGATCACAGATTCACCAAAGTACAATGACTTTCCCCGGCTGTAGGTGTGTGTGTGTGGACGTTGCGATGTGGACGTGGGCAGGGGTGGGCTCCGGTTCTCTTCAACCCGACTGTCTGTTACGTAATGATTGCCGGATCATTACCTCTCGGGGATATCACCGCCGCGCTGATGCGGGTGTGCGTCCATACGAGCACACTG
>KQ962756.1:95020-108617 GCA_001563735.1 Leucoagaricus sp. SymC.cos
CCAGCCAATGTTGAGAAGGTTCTGGATGTTCAGGGGGAGCCTCAGCATCGTCAGCAGGTGGCTCAGACCCTGCACGGCCACCAGACCCACCGTCACCATGACCCTGAGGTATGGGTGACATCTGGACAGGCTCCGACATGCGTTGGGGGGTTGCATCAGATAAGGATGGAGGGGATGACATCTCCTGATGACCAGTATAACTTTGGCCTAAACTGGCATCATCGGAGGATGAGGAGGATATGGATGGGGAATTGGGAAGGTCCCTTTGGACTTGAGGTGCGATGGGTGGGTGCTGGGGTAGGGGCTGTGGTGCATGGATAGAAAACTGTTGTTGTGCATGCTGTTGATACACGAAATGATGTTGGGTTTGTGCAGCAAGTGGTGGGGGATGATAAAAACCGGGGGGAACATATGGATCATCATGTTGGGAAAAGTCGTAGACCTCGTTTGATGTGTACGTGATAGGCTGTCTGTACTGTGAAGCATACGCAGGAGGACCGAATGCATTATCGTTTATGCCACCTGAGAAGTTTCTCTGCTGGGGAGACCAAAAAGAGAGGGAAAAAAAACAAGATGAATGAAAAAAGCCACACAAGACTTATCGGATGAGACACTCACGCCGACATTGTTTTCTAGCTGCCCAGGAATGAATTCCGGGGCAACAGAATAGTTGAGCGGGCTCGGATGTGCCTGCTGGTGCTGCTGGTGCCTAGCGGGGAGGAAAGGCTCGTCGTTAACGGCGAGAGACCCTATAGGGGAGCCTGGTGAGCCATCTCTGAGTGAGGCACCCCCGTGGCGCTGCGCACCAAAGGCGGAGTCCGAGCCCTCGGGCGAGGAGTAGTTATGTTCGGACACGTTGTTGTCAATGGGGGCGAGCGGAAAAGTATATTGATGGGCAAACATCTGTTAGGACGGAATCCCCCGGGGCCCCATCAAAAACACGGACCCACAAGGGCAAATGACGTGATCGGACGCCCCGCGTGGACACATGACCAACCGACGACAAAGCAAGAGCATAAGGGGACGATGGTCAGCATGGTCATGACATCGGCATTATCGGCCGTAGTGACCTACCGGTGAAGGGTACATGGTCACGTGGGTGATGGGCACGAGGCAGCAGAGGGAGAGTAGAGGCCGAGACAAGAGAGGGAGAGCAGCGGAGGAGGGGATGAGGGAGGGAAGAGAGTCACCAGGCAAATTTCCTGGGGCTATTGTGCTGGAACCACACCCGTGTCGGCTCCCTTTTATCTGTTTGGAAATAGCACCGCACTTCCATCACGCGACATCAGCGCCTATAGGCGGACACACACTTTTCTCCCTTTTCTAGTAAGCGGCGGGCTGATGGATTGGGGCGGACACACTTTTCCATGGGAAAAAACTTGGTCCAGCCACACAAAAAAGGAGTGTCGGGCGAAAATTACTACACTTGGCAGGTGTCGGCGGTCGTAGGTGCCCTCCGCCCCTGTGGGTCCCCTAACCTTCCTGTTCTATTTCTGGCTCGATTGGGCCGGACCCAGTTTGTTCTCATTGGCTGAACATCATGTGATTTCCCTCCTCCCGCGCCCTTTCCGCCTCTCTGCGCCCTCCCATTGGCTCCATCCGACTCATGTGCGCTGGCACGTTTTCGACTTCGGGGTGGTCTTGTTTCGCGGGGAAGGAGATCACAGATTCACCAAAGTACAATGACTTTCCCCGGCTGTAGGTGTGTGTGTGTGGACGTTGCGATGTGGACGTGGGCAGGGGTGGGCTCCGGTTCTCTTCAACCCGACTGTCTGTTACGTAATGATTGCCGGATCATTACCTCTCGGGGATATCACCGCCGCGCTGATGCGGGTGTGCGTCCATACGAGCACACTGGTCAAGCTGTCCAGCACCAAGGGATAGAACTTGAGTACATAGTGCTCAACCATCTCTCACAAAGAACACCCCACAATATGCTCTCATGCAGAAAAACTTGAGTAATTTGAATTATTATTCACCGAGGGCAACATTGATCCACATCGGTCCAACAAAGTAACACAGGCGCCCAAGATCGCTGTGAATCTTTGCTTCTCTCGGCTTCCCTGTCATTCGTGACAGACAGAAACCCGCTGATGGGCATCATGCACTCGAATCTTAACTCCGCTCCTTCTGCCACTGGGCTTGCTTTATCCGGTCATCCTTCATATGTGGTGACGAATTCTGTGCCTAATGCACGTAATGAAAAATTCCCAGCTCAATAGTGTCTCAGTCCGCATTTCACGTATTGGAGATCTGATCTCGAAAGAGCTCATTTCGCCTAATTACTGAGGTAAGAAACATCCTTATTGTGGCGATGGCTCACATCTCACAGCGCCTCACACATTAATGGTCAAGACACGGGTCTTTCAATGCAAAATGAAGCAATGGCGGGCCAAAAGTGAGCCTGCGGCTAGACCTATATCGGCTCTTCCTTCTTGTCTCCCTGACACTCTCTGGCATTTCCGTCGCACCATGACGGCCAACTTTCCTAACTCCATTTCACGCTTCATGCCTTGTATTTTTTTTCGGTCATTTTGACACATGGCTCAGGTTTACTACACAAAAAATAGGTACTCGCAACGGGGTTTTCAAGAAGCCACGCAGCTGACTGCTCATAAACAATGTGGGATGCATGTAACCACGCGGGACAGTGTCGACTAGACACTTGTGTGCCATTAATCAATAATATCAGTAGATCTCTCCAAGGCTCGTTCCTCTACTCAGCACGAGTAAGCTTCAACCAACTATCCTCACTGAGCCTCTCACCGAATACCGGAGATATCCAACGACAACCGGAAAAAAATCACTATCGTACACATCTCTCTCTCGGGCCTCGGCACACTTCTCCAAGTCCGATTCCCCCTCCCGCTCACGTAGCACGTTCATTAATCACTGATCTTCTCCCTCCCAAGCCGCCGGCATTTCCTCATTTCCTCATGACAGCAGGTCGAGGCACGCTCCTTTACGCCATCCCATACCCTGATGCCTTCTTACACAATACGCCGCCTTGTATTTATTTATTTTTTCTTCACACATCGCACGTTTCTCAAGCCACTCGGGGGCCGCATTGCACAAGTGAGTTATGCATAACAAGAACTACCTATGTTATTTCTCAGGCTTCGAGTATTTGGGTCAAGATTCCTTGTTTCGAGGAAGAACTTCAAGGATCACTGGCAGTGAGTAACGGAGCAACAGACAAAATGATTTTCGAGCGCTGTTGTTCGGAAACGCGCAGTGTTTCAGGCTCCATCAATTTCTCTCTCTCTCAAGTCTCAGACATACGCATACTTGAGGTGCAGAACCATGGTGACCACCAATTTCTGGCAGTTCCGCCTACTGAACCAGGCACCTCCAGGCCCTCCGTTAGTAGTCCCCTCGCCTTGATAAATACTAGCCCTATCCGCCCGCTTCCCCCCTGGCCGCTTCTTTCCCTGAGGCCTGCCGGTGTCAAGTACCTCTTACCGGGTCTTGTTCACCCTCGCCACTACTGCTGGGAGTCCGTCTAGTAAAGTTTAATGCACATGTCAAGTTTGATTGTAGGTAGATCGGTGTCAAGTACCTCTTACCAGGTCTTGTTCACCCTCGCCACTACTGCTGGGAGTCTGTCTAGTAAAGTTTAATGTGCACGTCAACTTTGATTGTAGGTAGATCAATGGAGCAAGCTCATTAGGTACGTAGCCGTCGGACCAGAAATCCGAATCGTGCGTATGTAGTGACAGGAAGGAATTTGATTGAGAAATAAACAAGGGTATCGGTTACATTAGTTGAAAGGAAGCGAGAGTCAATGTGAGCGACATGAGATACCAGAAGAATTCATGAGATCAAATCAATAACTTTGTTCGACAACCTGTCAAACAAGAATACCCAGAAGAAGCCCTACAACGATTTCATCCTTCTGCGGGCTACAGTTCTACAAGATGGGAGAGACTGTGCTCTACCATTCACAGGTGCTGTACCCCCAGTTGGTCTACTAGCAGTCCCATCCTCTCCGCTAGGCTGACCTTGGCCCGTGCCACTAGTAGTCCCCTGACCATTCCCTTGACCAGTACCACCGGATGCCTGAGCGGGAGGAATGGAAATAGTGACACCCGTAGCTGTTACGCTTCCTGTGCCTTTTCCCGAGACTGATGCGCCTGGTGAATTAGGCTGTTTGTTCTGGCTGCTGAAATTGTTGTCCGAGTTCCTTGTTGAGACGAGGACACTTCCGAGTACAGCAGCCAAAACGATGACGATGAGGATAAGAACAATAATGAGAGCGCCCTTCACCGTTTTCCGCCATGGCTTGCGAGGAGTAGAGTATACTACATCCTCTTTGGGCTGACTGGCATTAAGTTCACCTAAACTGTCCCCATTTGGTGGTGATGTCCACTGTGTGAAGTTGACGATTTGAGCCGAGACTCGACGGGTATATGGGGACTCGAACCCAGCCGAAAACTCTCTGTATTCAGGTGGTGGGGTAGTCGGGACCTCTGATGTATGAAACGATGGCCCGCCAAGGTTTCTTAACGTAGATGCATCTGCCCGCAAGTGGTTCTGATACGCAATGTTTAGACTCAGACCTTGGATGACATGTCGGAAGTATTTTGAAGGTATACCTGAGATACAGAATGGCCTGCTCTTAGCGGTTGTCCCTGTCTACTGGTATCATCCGTTCCCTGAGATTTCTCCATCATAGTCGAGAATTTGATGTCACCCTCAGTAATAGTAATAATGATCACGCTCTGGGATAGACGTTGGGGGGAGCTTGAGCGCTGGAGACGATCTTGAGAAGTGGTAAAGCTCCTCTGAGGTTTGTACATCGACTAATTTATAGATTCGCAGCGAGCTGACGTCGCAGATCATCAGCAATCAACAGAAAACTTCCCAACTAACGAATGAGCGACTACCGTCCTTGGAACTTTTAATGTACTGTGTGAAACAACAACAAAGGAGGAAGCGCTTCAAATCAGTGTTCTAGGTTGTTGAGAGCTCCACAAGTGAACTTATCCCACAAAAGGAAGTTGCGACGCATTTTTATGACTTATTAGGAAGAAAGCGGATCATGAACTCCATCGGGCACAAGCCTTTTTTTCGTGCACGTTCAGTGCCCTTGACTCGGAGAGCTGCCAAGGACTGTGAATTTGGTCTAGGTTTTCAAAAATTGTTGAATCTAGTTCCGATAATAGATCTCCAGTCGCCAAGTCGGTTCCCGTAATCGAGATCTATTACGGTTCTTCACTAATGTCAACCACTTGTCATTCGGATAGGGAAAACCGGCATCTTGAGCTTTCTATCTCTAGCTTCACTGAAAGCAAACGCTAGCACCAATGTCGCCCAGGACATTGACATCACCCAGCAAGTATTCCGACAGGATATCGGCCCGTCACCTCTACCACCACTACTAGATGAACCTATTTCTTCGGCTATATCAAGTTTCGCATCAGAACCTGGTGCCTCATAGGGCGGTAACCTGCGGATACAAAACGGTTTGGGTCTACCTACCCATGGACGTAGAGGGTATCCGGATTGAGGAGGTAGAGGCGGCGGAGAGTGAGGCAATGATGGATTAGGAAGTAAGAATGGCCAGCCTGGGAGGTAACATGTTTCCTATTCGTTGATACAGTGGTTAGTGGTTTTCGTGTGGGTGGAATGATGTGAATTGGACGAACCTCGTATCCGCAAGTTGGACGACATGTCACCCATATATCCCATCCGAGCCAATCCATTAACTCTGAGATTTCCTTTTCCCATTTCTTGACGAGCTCCTCGGGTTTCGAGCCAGTTGGACCGTCGAGACCCAACTGTGAGCTGCCAGTGTCGAGATGAGCGCCTTGAGCCCAAGCGCGTACGAGGATTCGGCATATCTCCTTCTCTGTCGTCTTGACGGATTCAAGAACAAGGCGCTCTGAAGGAGTAAACTTGGAATAGAACAATTTCTCGATTGCTGATGTATGCGTCGTCGCACAGTTCTCAAATACCGGCTGAGCCCACGAGAAATAAGAGGGTTGGGTGTTATTGAAAGGAGGGTGTGCGGCATGAGTGGTGTAGTGTTGTCACGGTCCGGCTTTTCAAGCCGGAGCTGGTTGCGCTGAACCAAATACAGCAATAGACCGGTAAATTTTGTCGGAAAATCCCGAAAACAGTTATATTGAATTATTTCAGTTCTAATGGATTGTAGCTAACTTTCGGAGTTCTAACGGGTTATAACGCCCTGGGAACGGAGTTTCAACTTGATTAGTCAGCAGAAATAACATCTTTCAAATATTTTCGAGTGGGCGCCCTCTGGGCATTATAACGGCATATAATGCTGTCCCTGACGTATTTAAATGCATTATAATGCCCTAAGGTAGCTCGGGGTCGAGTGGGATATTATAATGCATTGTAATGCATTATTTTGGTTTTCGGCTTGTCCCGACAGTTCAGTTGTACACCCAAATGAAAAATCGCGTGTTCTGAGATCAAATCTGCACTTATTGCTGTAATACTTCACAGAGTGGTAAATTAGAGTCTTAAGTACATGAAAATGTATCTTTTTAATAAACTAAGTCAACCTATGAGTGGAGAAACCATGAACACACAGGCAACTCATGATATGCTGTACATCGTTACAAACACTAGTGTCACAATATTCCCACATACCAAATGTGGTAATAAAGCCATCACGAAATGTCACAAATCATCCTCTGATTATGAGCCCTGAGAACAGATCACAATTTTTGGTGGCAAAGGCAACCTCCAATCTCCACAAAATTCTGGATCTGGAATCTTCATATAAGACCTCATTGATTTCACAGAAAATTGGGCTCTGCAGTCAAGAGGCTGAATGGGAATTTTGCTTTCACAATTTTGAGAAATCTTGAAAAACTCAAAAGATTGCTATTCTATGGCTCAAAAATGCTGGAGATAGAATATTCTTGTTGAAAAAGCATCAAAGTGTTGATTCTGCACTGAATACACCAAATTTGGATAACAATATGAGTATTTGCCTTGGAAATCAGCAGTGTACAAGTGAGTGATAGTGTACATGTGACTGGTCTATTCCTGTAAGGACTAGACCAAGCTGAGCTGCTTGACTGGTGGCACTACCAGCTCCAAATCCAGCTCTGGCTAGCTTCTACCTAATTTAGTATATGAAAAAAGAAATATAATATCTCCTCAACAGCATACTGTGACAGCATGAGACATGTATCATCTGGTTCCTCAGAACATGAGGACTTCAGCAAATACCAAATGAAAAGAATTGCAAGAGTTCTGTGACCTGTGGACATGCCCTAGCTATTAGAATAGCTAGATTTATGAGGTCTGTCTTTGTATGCTGATAGCTAGTCTCATAGTAGCCCAGTACTGGTAAAAGTACTATCATTGGAATTGTTTTGTTGAGATGATTCCAACAATGGTATGTTGAACTCTTAGTAGTTGACATCTCAATTCATAGAAGCAAAACTTTTCACTGGGTGGGAACTAATAGATGTAATTTCCTATAGGTACTGTGCTTATTATAGTCATTGCCATCAATAGTGATCATTACATCTCTCTTACTCATGAGGCTGATGTCAGTAAAAAAATTGAAAATGAGATAGTTATGAATTGGTTTCAAGGAGGCTCAGTTAAAACAGGAGCAAAATAGTGTGAGAGCCAAGATGATAGTAGAGTACTACTAGTCTTAGTTAAAAATAAAATAGTTTCAATATTTGTAAGGTTTATGGAGTGTACTTAGTATATAGTCAAGTGCAGAGATTATAAACACTTTACAGCTATAATCTCTTAGCTCACAAAATGTCAATTTTTGTGATTTTCAGCCTGTAGTATTTAAAACTAATATACCAGAGGATAAAACTCATCTAGTAATCTCCTTATCTCTGTTTCAGCTATTAAATCAAAATCTGATACCACCAAGATCTATCTGTCAATGAGCTACAAAACTCACTGAAGATGTAGAAGAAAATCTGACTAGATTTTTTAATAGAAGAGCTGCCATGAATAATGATTTTAGTAAGTTATTTTTATAATCTCTGATCTAGATACTTAATTAACACTATTAGTGTGATTGCTAGCCAGCAACTTGAAGAAAAAGAAAGAGAAAGCAAAAAAGGGAACAGCAAAATTAGTCTAGATTGCTGAACCTCTAGAAGTAAAGTGTATAATATTTTACTATAATAATATGCTGATATACTCTTTTTAATAGACTGTTAAAACCAATAATACTATTGTTATGACTGGATCACTCAGAGACCTAGGGCCAAGTACACAGCAAGCTCTATCTGTTGCAACTTCTACAACTGCCACTTCCAATATACTTGACAATAATGATAAAAACTCTTTTATTACTAACAACTCTCTTCATCTTATAGCTACTGTACTGTAGCTACAATCATTTTATATATCAGTTCTTCTGTTATGATTGATAGGACTTCATTTCCTTATTTGGACAGTAACATCATTCTTGATCTAGACATGTCTATTGTTATGTCCTTAATTATAACAATTTGTCATATCATAGTATCTTATTTTTATTGTTAAATACTAGGATGTCACAGTGAAAAGTAGGTAAATTGTTAGAGAGTTAACCAAAATGTCATAGTTCTTCCAGATCTTACCAAACTCTTACTCATGCTCTACTTTCTTATCTTCTTTCTCTTTCTTTTCCCTTTCTTTCTTTTTTCTTATTTTCTGAAGGTGATAAAATTACAATGCATGATACTTATTATGTTCTTTTTGAGATTCAAATTTTGAAAAGAAATCCATAATTTTATGAGACATAATATGCAGTTTGAAGTTGAGATAAATATGAAAGTAATTATCTCTCTTAGATCTCTATTATCTAGAGATTACTCAGACCCTCACTAGTGGGCTTCTAGCACTCCTCATCTCTGTCATTATTACTAGTCACAGCAGCTGTGACTACTATTGTTAAGTTATAGAGCAAATTGTTATATCACAGTGCTGACCTTAATTGTTATAATTAAGGACATAACAGTATTTTCTCTTTTAATAACTCTATGTTCAACTCACACTTCTATTTCTGATCTACTCCTATATTTAGTATAGATTATTTCCTAATATAGTAAGAAACAAAATTGTTATAATATTTTAAGCATTTCTACTAAATTATAAATAACTTAGGAAATAAGTAAGTTGAAATCTTGAAATTTTAAATAAAGATAGCCCTGGATATTATCTACCTAACCATGTATAAATAATTATGTAAGCACAATTGTTTCCCACACTACAAATTATATAAAAGTATAAGTATATTATAATAGTTTTGTTTCTCTCTATTTTTTTTTTTTTTAAAATTAAAAAATTATTACACAGTGCGCAATAGCAGTCTGCCCCCCAGGAGAGCCCAGGACTAAGATAAATACATGTCATTGAACTGTACTATATAATTAACTAGTTCTAGTTACCTGAACTAACTATCTATATAGCCTAAGTCTGAATTTCCCAATTTTCCAGTCATTGACTGAATGAGAGGTACTAGATTTCATAAATGTGATCTAAAGGGGTCAACCTGATGGCATCTTGGAAATGAGCATATACTGGGCATGCAGGGATAATTAGTTGCCAGCAGCATTAGCCACCAGCAGTGAGAGGGCATAGAGCTCCCTTGGAAGAAGCCAGTGCCATTGAAGGCAACTGCTATGGGGTTTCCATAATAACTAGTGAAAGAATAGGAGAGCAAAGCTACAACCCCACAGAAATGAGAGAAGAAGGCAGAGGAGTGAACTTAACTCAATGCTAAGAGAGAGGAGCTGATGCAATGCTGATACTGAAGAGGGCAGGCACAGTGGGTAATTGGCCCAAGAGAGGAGGAATGAGTCAAGTACAAAGAAACACTTGACTGAAATAATGGCAGCTTATTTAGCTGAACTACAGAACAAAGACTATAGAGATAACTGGGGGATGGGCATGGCCCAAGCACACCAGAGCATGCCCAGACCAGCAGAGAGGCTCTAACCAACTACCAAAGTAGAAGAAAGCAGGAGAAAAGAGGCAGAGGAGGTGGAGACTGCCTCCTCTACAAGAGAAAAGCAGTAAAGGAGTGAACTCAAACTTGACACTGAGAGAGCAGGTAGGCATCATGAATGCTCCAGCCACAGTAAAGAATGGATGTCATGAACCCTAAAGCAATAGAGAGTGCAGTCTGCAAGTGACTCAAAGGACGGCAAGATTGTGAGGGGAGAGACATCCAGAGTGAAGGTAGTAGTATGTAGGAAAGAAAGGGTTGTTGTTTCTCTCTGTGAAATCATATGACTTTATTGATTATATACAAATAAGTGCAAATAAAATTATATGATTTGATTGAGAAATATATATATACTCTTATATAATATATTCCACCATGCACCAACTTACTTCTACCTAACACAACTATATCATTTATCTTCTTAACTAAGAATATTCTGCTCACCAAATTGAAAGAATTACTGGTTTTTCTTTAGCAACTATATTCCATATTTGCAATAAATACTGTCTTAGCCTTGCTAAGTCTACTGGTGGCTGTTCTCATAAGCTTTTATTCTCTGATATCCAATATGCCCTATGTCTTATCACTTCTCATAAGGCTGAAAATGCTGTTGAGGTCACCAAAATCTTGAAAAATATTACCAACCAACCTCTCTCATCAAAGACTGTCTAAAGTCCCCTTCAGACAGTTTGAATAAAGGTTGTAGTCAAGAAAAAACAATCTTTTCTCTCCAAATAACATAGAAAGAAATGTATAGACTTTGCAATGGCCTATCTACACTGAACTGTTGAGGACTAAAAAAAGGTCATCTACACAGATAAAACTAAAATCAATTGCTTAGAGTCAGATGAAAGGAAATAGGTGTAGAAAATGCCTGGAGAAGCACTTTCTGAGAGGCTGATAGAGGAGACAGTCAAGTTTGGAGGAGAATCTTTGATATTTTGGGGCTGTATGTTTTGAGAAAGAGTTGGGTATGGAATTTTTTTTTTTTTGAGATTAAAAATTTATAAAGCAGTGTGCAATAGCAGTCTGCCCCCCAGAAGAGCCAGGGTACTAAGATAAATACATGCCACCAAACTCTAACTATACATTTATCAGCCCTAGCTACTAGAGAGACCATCTGTTACAGCTCAGCTTTAACACTTCCTACCCTTCAGTCACCAACTGAACAGAGGTACTAGATAAGAGTTCAATCTGAAAGGGTTCAACCTGACAGCATTGGAATAGCCCATGCAATGAACTAGCTACCCAGTGTGGGGATGTACAGTCATCTATCATGCTTGACAATAAGTAGTGAGAGGGCATGGGGCTTCCTCAGAAGATGCCAGCATGGGGTTGTGAAAGCCACAGGGTGACTATGACCAACTGGCAAAAGAATGGAGGAGCAATGCTACAACTCTGTGGAAGGAGAAAAGAGGGTAGAGGAGTAAACTCAACTCAATGCCAAAAGAGGTACTGGTGAAACGCTGACACTGGGAGGGTGGACCAAGATAGCAAACCTGGCCTGAGAGAAGAAGAAATGAGTCAAGCACAATGAAGCACTTGACTGAAATAGCAGCAGCTTATTCAGCTGAACTGTGGATTTGGGGTCATGAGGATGACTGGGGGATAGACATGGCCCAAGCATACCAGAGCATGCCCAGACCAGCAGAAAGGCTCTAACTGACCACTGAAGCAGAAGGGAGCAGGAGAGAGGAGGTAGAGGAGACAGAGACTGCCCCTCCACAAGAGAAATAAGTAGTAGAGGAGTGAACTCGAACTCGACACTGAGAGAGTGGATGGGCATCACAAGCACCCCAGCCATTGGTAGCAGTAATGACTGGATGTCGCGAACCCTAAAGCAATAGAGAGCACAGTCTGCAAGTGACCCAAAGAGGGTGGCAAGACTGCGAGAGAGATCTCCATGGTTCGTGCCATGGGGATGCTGGGGAATTCGCTTTGGGGATTGTCCCCCAAGCAGAAGCGGCTGCTTTACAGGTCGTGTGTGGTGCCTATTGCTACATACGGCTTTTGTCTTTGGTGTCATGAGCTTCATCCTCATAAGGCTCATCTTGCCTCTCTTAACAAGATGCAGCGTCGTGCTGCGATCTGGATCACAGGTGCTTTCCGCACCTCTCCTTCAGGTGGCATTGAGGCGTTGGTGGGCCTCATCCCCATCCACTTACATCTTTGGAAGTTGAGGTCCCAGGTGGCATACTGGGTCCTCACTTTGTCACCTACGCACTCTACCAAGCAGTTGCTGGGTATGAGGCAGTTTCCTGGCGCCGACCCCCATCGGTATCATTTTACTAGATTGGGCCGCTCTGTTGAGAAGGTTCGGTCTGCTGTCGTTGATACCCTTCGGTATCATTCTATTCCAGTTACCTTGGAGACATTCGAGCCTGATGCTTCAGATGCTCGCCCTGGTAGGCGTCTTATGGACCGCTTTGGCGATCATGTATGGATTGTTGAGTTTGACTCTAAGGAGGAAGATGTCAACATCCTTCGGGTGCTCAATGTAGAGCTGGATAAAGCTATTGCATTGGATGACTGCGTTGTCGTGGCTACGGACGCATCTGTGGGCCATGACAGGGCTTTCCAGGCGGTATCTGCTGCTTGGGTTTGGGCAGGCGGGATGCCAGTTCGGCAGTCTCGCCAGGCCGCGGGCAGGGTGACTGCTCCTGATGCAGAGCTTCACGCCATCCAGATGGGTGTCTTCTCTGCGTGCGCGCAGGAGGGGGCCCGCCATGTTGTTTTGTTTACTGATCACCCGGCTTCGGCCAGGAGGGCGGTGGACCCCACTGTCGGCAGTGGGCAGGCACAGGCCCTGCTTGTATGCTGTCGTCTGCAGAGGTGGCTGGGGGAGGATCCCTCCCGCACCTTCGCGTTTATTCAGGTTCGCTCCTCTCTGGAGTGGCCTTTACATCATGCGGTCCATTGCTTTGCGACAGACCCATCATTCAAGGTGCCAGTGGGGGATTCTCCCTTCACGACCCTTAATTATATTCATACGGCCGAGGCTCAGGCCTGTCGTGACAAGTGGACTAGGCAGTTCACTTCATTGAGCTCCTCTGGGAGAGATTTTTTGCACCTTGTGGATGTCAGGGGCAAGCGTCTGACGCCCACATACCTCTCTGGGGGTATGTGGCTTAAGTATTTGCATGATTCACTGACCTGCGCTTGGGTGTGCTGGGCGGTTTTGAATCACGCGCCTATCGGGGAGTTTAGACGCCGGTTTAAGCTCTCTGATGATCATTCTTGCCCTTGTGGGTCTGCTCATTTGCAGACTCGTGAGCATGTGTTGACCGAATGTCTCAACTTTGGTCCCCTCCGGCACTTCCCCAAGCTTTGGGAGGAGTTGCTTGAGTTCTGCAGGGAGAACCCTAGGGCGTTCTCTTTTGCGCACCTCCCTGGAGGATAAGAACAGTGCGGCCACTCTTCGGCGGTCGCTGGGTTTCCTGGGGGCCCGTTTGGTGCTCTCGGGGGGTCTGGCATTGGCGGCTGATGGGGGCTGTACTAGCTGCTCCTTAGCGCTCACTTTCCGCATTGTGCGGGGGTGAGGGCGAGGGAATCTACCTGCTCTTCGTCCACCTCTGGGTGTAGGGAGGGCTTACATTCGGTGTAGGCTGCCATGTTCAGCTGAGCTGGGAGGGATTTCGGTTTCTTGTAGGG
>KQ962757.1:14955-41499 GCA_001563735.1 Leucoagaricus sp. SymC.cos
TTCGTATTGTCCCCCTTTTGTCCCCTGCGTAAAAAACCTCGCTCGTCAACAACCCAGCGGATGAGCCTTCTCGTTTAAACGTTGGGAGCGGGAAACCCAGAATTTCTTATCCTATTGAGATACCGCCATATCTACAGGACGTTGTCATGCCATATTATCAATGAAACGCACTAGGACCGTTCACTGTAAAATAGGCTATACACTGAAAATGTACGAAAATGTACATGTATGATGTCGAATCTATGAATAGAGACCTGAATTTGTATATACGTACTTTGTTCCGAAGCGGCTAGCAAGCTTGAAGCAACAATGTGTATGAGAGAATCGGATTTATTACACGCGTTTTTGACAGCATCTTGGGCCTCAGTGGCAAAATTTAGAAGTGTAAGGACAGAACCACGGTTTCCGATCCACATTCCTCTGATACATTATTTGAAAGCGAGGCCACCTTGCTTCACAAGCAAGGTGAAGTGCTTAAAATAACGATCAATAATGACGAGCTTTTATAATTGGTTCAGATCGCGAGATGTTACCGTGATCCGTTCAACTTCACGTGGTACTATGTATGTTTGAGCTGAGTCCTGAACCAGTGTTCATAACTTTTCGGAATGATGTCAGTAGTGGTTTTTGCTTTTTCCGACAGTAAGTTGCAGCTGGCTTGCGGACTACATAGCTACTTACCAATTCCCCGAAAACCAACCAAAAGTAGTCCACCAGAAGGATCGATAGAATATTAGAATGTCACCCAAACCGTCCAGGCTGGGTAGCCGAGTCGGAATGTCTCGGTTTCTCCCTTATATATTTCAACCAGATTCACTACCAGCTCGCTGACTCTACTTCCCATCTCAACCGTGACCCCTTCATTCGTACCATTGGGCATTCAACATGCTGCACCCAACTTCAATGCAATTTGTTACGTGTGATCCCGACAATCGCCGCTCAATTCTAGTCTACATAGCTGAGATGACCCTGGTCGTCCTAGCAACTGCAACAGTCGTTTGTGCCCGGTCTCGCTCAAAGCCCTTGTCTTCCAAGGTCCTGAACGCATCCTGGAAGGAAACAGTTGTCACCTTCAAACAGAACAAGGGAGAATCAATTCCTGTCGCGGGATGACTGGCAATCGCTCTGAAACCCGAAATTGATTGGCATCCAGAACGATGTGACTTGATCAATCCTGGGAGGGACGCTCGCACTTTGACATTTAAGATCTCTACCATCCTAATTCAAGACAAGCTCCTATGAACCCTTACCGCCACCGTCCTCAAGGCCTCAAATACGTAGCGTGGCTTTGGCAACCTGCATTCTCTTCCTCTTGTTCACGGCCACTCCGATAAACATGGGCTCACTCCTTTTCTCTCCTTCAGCTTCCCTCGTTGTAATTTTCTTGCTTCCTTTCTCCGCATCAGCAAGGGGTGGTGGTGGTCGCGGTCGCGGAGGTGGTGGTTTCGACTTTGGGGGAGTATCATCGAGTGGCGGTGGTGACAATGGTAATGGTCTAGCATCGTTCTACCTTGAACCACTCGACGCTACGATCTTCGCGTTCGCTGTTATTTTCGCAGCGGTCAGTCTGTATCAAGAAAACGATGTGACTTGATCAATCCTGGGAGGGACGCTCGCACCTTGACATTCAAGATCTCTACCATCCTAATTCAAGACAAGCTCTTATGAACCCTTACCGCCACCGTCCTCAAGGCCTCAAATACGTGGCGTGGCTTTGGCAACCTGCATTCTCTTACTCTTGTTCACGGCCACTCCGATAAACATGGGCTCACTCCTTTTCTCCCCTTCAGCTTCCCTCGTTTTATTTTTCTTGTTTCCTTTCTCCGCATCAGCAAGGGGTGGTGGTGGTCGCGGTCGCGGAGGTGGTGGTTTCGACTTTGGGGGAGTATCATCGAGTGGCGGTGGTGACAATGGTAATGGTCTAGCATCGTTCTACCTTGAACCACTCGACGCTACGATCTTCGCGTTCGCTGTTATTTTCGCAGCGGTCAGTCTGTATCAAGGATACGTAGCAGCCCGCAATATTCGCAGACGAATACTCAAAATCCCACCATCGATATCCCTCCCCGAATTCAGCGTCGGGCCCATATTCCCTGCCTGCCTTATCATGTTCGCAATATTCCAAATGACTGCCTATATCCTCCAAGCAATATATTGGGGGCTCACGTATAACGAGAATACCACAAATCATCCAGATTTTTCGTATGCTTATGTGGTTGCGATGGGTGCGATGGGGTTTCTCGCTGATAATTTTCTAGTAGCGGGTATACTGGCGCTGCTTTTCCGTCGTGAGACAGTGCTGGTAAACACCTCGCGAACGATACTTGACATCAAGATGGTTGCTGATGCTATTCTGGTGGTCATTCTGTTCGCGTTGAGTATGGGATATGTTGGGATAGAAGAGGCGGGACAACTCTCTTTTCAGAATGCGAAGGTGTGGTATGACCTCGGCCTTGCATATGAATCGTTTTTCTTCATTGCTGTGGTCGACGTTGCTATATCATCCATCGTTCTATTTGTCCGGACAAGACAGTTACCGTTTAAGGAGAATTTCGTACGTGCCTCCTGTGTCGCGAACTTGTCCCTGAAGTTATAAATCTGATACACCTCTGGTCCACAGATTGTTATATGCACAGCTTTCATCATCTCTCCCCTATTCATCATCTACGCGATTTATCCGCTTATTCTGGATGGATTGCGTAGCAGTCTTATCGCCAATGATGATCATGGTGAAAAATGGCAGGTTGCGACTGTGGTCATCAGCTCTGTCATAGAGGCGATTATAGTTCAGATTTGCCTGAGGTTTGGGATGCCGGTCTTGCCAAAGAAGCAGAAGGAAGAGAAAGGAGGGAAGGGGGAGACGGAGGATCTTCACCCGGTTTTTGATAAGGCATATCGGGATTCTTAGATGTACTTTTTCTTCCTCCCATCGGTTTGGTTTTGCGAAGTACTTGTTGATGTCTGTTCGAGTCAGGGGGCTGTTTTTGGCAAGTTTCGCTCCTTCTCTTTTCGAAAGAATATTATGTATGACGCACGCTAGGCCAGATTGTGATACTATACTCAACAGAAACGCCAAAAGTTCGTCACGGGTGATGTCATTCGAAAGCGTTTTTTTTTCCCATACACGTCGCACTGGCTTCTTTACCATTCCGAAATTAATCGGCTCAACTTGGTCAAGCAGAAGAAGTGCCCAACGTGCCGTGTTTGATACCTCACCTGTGTTACGACCCTCATCGCCACCGTCAGCTAAATTGCCCTGGCGACTTCCCGGCCGGCGACAATTGGTATTTCATGTAATTTTCAGGCCCTCCGAGTGGCACGAACGTGCTATCGAAGAAAAACTTATTTTCGAGCACTGCAAACACTGCCGTGGTGTTGTGTCTATCTTTGACTCAGAGGAGAGAACAAGAGGCTCAATGTTTGTCGTCGGGTGAATCACGATTTCTCTAATGCCCAACTTTTGTCACTCGATTGTAACCCATCTGTCACTCGGGATATTGTGCATTTAGGCCTAACCATTCAAACCCCGACAATGAGGCAACTCTCGATTTCTACCATCCTATTTTTAGACAAGCACCGTTGTTCCCTCAATATCCCTCATCCTCAGCCACAAACACTTGCGTGGCTTTCGCAGCCCGTGTTGACTCTTCCCTTCCCAGACCAATGATCTCTCCCCTGCTCACATTTACCTTTCTCCCTTCACTCGTATCAGCAAGAGGTGGTAGTGGTGGAGATGGAGGAGGATTTGACGTCGGAGGAGGAGATTCAGGTGGCAACGGTGGGAATGAAACAACATCGTTCCACCTCGAACCGCTCGACGCCACGATTTTTGCTTTTGCTGTGATTTTTGCTGTGGTGTCTACATATCAGGGGTACACGGCGGCTAGCAACATTCGAAGACGGATTCTCAGAATTCCACTGTCGATTTCGTCGCCGGAGTTCAGCACCGGTCCTATATTCCCAGCGTGCCTTCTCATGTCCACAATATTCCTCATAATCGCCTATATCCTCCACGCCGTGTATTGGGCTCTCACGTTTAACAAGGATACGCTAGCTCATCCGGATTTTTCGCATGCCTATCTGGCTGCATGGGATGCTATGTCGTACCTTGCCGATAATTTCTTGGTGACGGGTATACTGGCGTTGCTTTTACATCGTGAAAAGGTGTTGCTCCATATCTCGCGAACGATACTTGACATCAAGATGATCGCTGACGTGGCTTTGGTTGCCGTCTTGTTCGCGTTGAGTATGGGCAAGGTTGGGTTGGAAAAGGCGGCGGAGGCGTCTTTTAAGGATGCGAAGGCGTGGTATGATCTTCGTCTTGCTTATATGTCTTTTTTCTTTGTTGCTGTGGTGGATATAGCTATGTCGTCGACTATACTGTTGTTCCGGACGAGGAATATACTGGTCAAGGAGAATATCGTGAGTTTTTTTTTCGTGCGCTCAATGTTGATCCCAGTCTGACCTCTTATCTTCGTAGATCGTTGTATGCATGGCATTCGTTGTTTCTCCGACGTTCATCATCTACGCCCTGTATCCACTTATCCTGGAAGGACTTGTTAGCAGTGGCGTTGCTACCTTTGAAAATCAGAAACAGTGGCAGGCTGCGGGTTTAATTATCAGAAGCACCACGGAGGTGATTGTAATTCAGGCTTGTCTGAGATTTGGGATGCCAGTCTTGCCCAAGAAGAAGCAGGAGGGGAAGGGAGAGGAGGAATATTCTCAGTCGGTTCTTAGTGGCAAGGCGTCTCCGCAATTGTAGATATACTTTCCCTTTATGAGTCATTCTGACACACATTCGCTTGTACACTCGTACGATATAGGACAGTTATTGGTGACGATGATCATTATAAATTGTTACTGCTATGCATATAACCTCCGAGCCAAAAGTCAAGTTAAACTTTCAAAGCAATCCTTCCACCGATACGCAATACAACTAGTAGTACATAAATTGTCTGAAAATTAGAGAGTAAAATATTGGCTGCATCTCCGAGTCTAGTCATCACTGTTTGCAATTCCACTATCCACATTCTCAAACTAAATGTCCTGAAAGACGTCGGAGGGTCCATGGTATAATTAAACAAATACGAGGGCGAGGACCAGTATTATTAGAAGTCTGTTCAGCCCACAGTTCGCGAAAGAGAGGTGAGGCCCACCATCGGAAATCAAGGTTCATCCATTCCAAAAAATGTACCGAATTTTTCAACGATACTGCTCACGACATTCGTCGCGCCCGGAGTAACTGGAGTTTGAGCTTCGCTGGGAGGCTCCTTCAAAAGTGCCTGTACAGCAGGTCCAGTTTCCGTGGCAGCGACAGACAATAAGCTCGCAGGAGGAACATAATTTCTCACTGCGACAGCGATTGCAGAAGCCAAATCCCTCGACGGCATACCGAGAGCCTGAGCGAGGTCGTTGATTTGGTCTTCCACCGACGTGTGATGATGATGCGGATGTTCAGAAGAAGCCTGTTGCGTTTGGAGGCGACGTCCGAGAACAGTGTCCCACCAGCCTCCTACATGGCTCCGATATTGCGGGATACGATAAGAATAATAACCTCCCAGGAGAGCGGTCAGGAGAAGGAGGATGTAAATGAGATGACTGAGGCGTGTTGTCTTGAGAGGGGAGACCGGTTGAAGAGCGTGCTTGACGCGCTCTGAAGGGATATCCTGAGACGAGTATTCCTGATTTTGACTTTTCTTATGACGACGGGCCATGATTGTTGTAGGAAGAAGGCGTAGTTTGTGGAGAAAAGTAGACAGCTATTTAGATTTGAGAAATGACATCATGGAAAGGAACTCACGTTGCTCGACCCTAACCCCATGCCCCGGGAACGACCGGCAAGCTGGGTCGTAAGACAAAGCTCGTGATTGGCGGACGCGGAGACCAGTCGTGCTCCGACCTGCCTTGATTTTGTTCTTCTTTACCTTTATTTCCTCCTTCCTAGCTGCCATAGACGATGTCCTCGAGTTTAATCCTCCGCTCAACTCTCCCTAGAGCTCTTGCTCGCCGTGCAGCGCTCAGAACGGCTCTCCAAGGTGCGGTGATCTCCATAACATGTAAAATACAACTAATATACCTGATCTTGTGCAGCTCGTTCCGCAAGCGATGCCTCCGAGTTCAAATACGTCCCAGGAGGACGTGAGTTGTTTGTCCAGCTGCAGTCTATACTGCCATAACATATCACCCTTGCAGCCATCTACAAGGGCACAGTGAACGACCCAACATCATTCCCTCCACCCTCCCGCGCCCATGGCTCCTATCATTGGGCTTTCGAGCGTCTGCTCTCTGCTGGCCTCGTACCTCTAACTGTCGCTGCATTTGTTACAAGCACCACCGCCCACCCCATCCTCGACGGCATCCTTGGCGTTAGCCTGGTTATCCACTCGCACATTGGCGTAAGTCCGCACATTACCCCTTACCCGTTAAATCGCTTCGGAACTGAACGTTGTTGATTTCACGTAGTTTGATAGCATGGTCGTCGATTATCTTCACCCTCGTAAATTCCCTGTGTTCGGCAAGGTTTGCACATGGACGTTGCGTGCGGCCACTGTTGCTGCCCTCGTCGGTGTTTACCAGTTCAACACCAATGACATTGGTGCGTTCCAATGTACTTTCTTCGTGGCATAACTCTGAATTCTTCACCGTCTCAGGTCTTACCGAACTCATTGCAAGGGTCTGGACAGCCTAAAGCTTCGGAATTGCCCGATGGTCCCATTGTTAGTCTTTTCATGTCATGTATCAGTCTTTTGCCAATACGAAGTTCATCTCATATTCGAAATGCCTTCCCAAACGAATAGATTTCCTCTCAATCCCAGCGTAGGCATCCTCGGGGCATTGGTCGCTACGTCACCTTGTCGTAGATGAAGCATGAGATCTATTTATACCCCTTCCGCCAGCTAAATTTCAACTGCCTCTTTAGCCGTCTCTCAACTGTCTGTATGCTGAACTCCAGGAATCGATCAATTACCGACGCTACAGAAGTCTTGTATGAATATATTTTGAGATTGAGTATTACCACAAACCCAGCCAACTCTCAAGCGGCCATTTGTTTATCGGCTGGGGATCACCCGCATCCAACAGATGTTCACGAAGAATGGCCACCGTACGTGCTTGCTCTTCGCTGGATAATGCCGATCCGTCGGCGAGAGAAACCTTCCCTCCCTGGACTAAGTGTGCGATGCCGTTTATGGACAGAAGTTTGACCCCTACAAAAAATATTGAGTGTCAGACCCCGTGAATGAGTGGGACTGGTGATAGTCAAAAACGACATACCGAATACTACGAGGAGAATGGAACTTCCAAAATTAAGTGCGAAAGAGCCATTTATGAAAGTCCACATGCCCCCGAGAGTGGATATTCCTTCGAGGACGGTTTTTCTTGAACTTCTCGCATGACTTTGTACACGCCAATGGCTTCACCCAAAGGAGGGATATATATTTTCAAGGAAGACATGTTCTTTCCCTGAGTTGATGGATTGAGATTTGTGAAAACTGTTCCAATATGGGTGAAGATATCTTCTCTTTCCTGTGAATTGCAGTAAGTAGTATATGGAACGAAACAGTTGTATATCTACTGCTAACTTGGTTGGCCCCTGGCTCTACCACATACAGTGACCCCCCCCACTGTACCCAGGTCACAGAAAGGGTGCCCCAGACATGGACATCGGGTAGAAGCAGAAATGATGATATGCCGCCAAAAACCTTTCTCGAAAGGCTGGTCGACAATTTCACTGCCTTTTCGCTCTCTAGCAATATGCCGTTGTTGCCTGAAGGAGGCGTCTTCAAGGTCCCCCCCTGCGGTTAAGGCATTGAAATTAACCATTATAAGGATTTCTCCCGAGGTTCAGAAAACTCGGCCTGAATCGACCAAATCTTTTGAGTCCAATTCTCAAGATCAAACTGTCGACAAAAAGCTCACCCTCCATAGGCAATGAGACCAGGCAGCGGTATGTTATAAAGCCACCCGACGAATCAGAGGAACCACTGCATGGTCTATCATCCGGAATTGTTCCTTGCAACATGGAGTTTTCCGGGAACGCCATGACTTGAGCGGCACTGGCGAGTGACGAAACTGCATATGCAACACTATCCTGGGAATCATGGTGGGCTTCAGGTTTGGGCACAAGGGTGATCGAAGTCCATACCACATAGATCAACCATGACGCTGCAGTCGTCCTGGGATCGGTGAGCTATCCAGCCTATGTTTGAAGATTACTACGATATTAACTGCCAGCAATTCTCAGCAGTTCTTTGACACCTTACCTAAAACAATCTCAATTACCGAAGACAAACACTCAAAACAAACAAGCCACCGTTTTCCCAGAAAACTACTAATAGTGAAAGAACTCAGATAATACAATAAATTTTTATGTCAGCCCACATACCAAGCGAAGAGGTGGTGTCCCAGGACAACGAAGGGTACAAAGTTGTATCGACCAGGGACGTCATCCTAGTAAATTTAAACTTGACTGTCGCGGTTCTTGAAGGTATGGAGGCCCGAAAATTGAACGCCGGCAAATGTCATACATTGGTGGATTAAGGTATCGCAAGAGATGAGCCTTCATTGGAACAGCCTGGAGACATTTTCCTCAAATGAGCAAGATGGAAGTTACCGAAACCGAGAAAAACCTTACCGTGGAGAATCAATGGACGTTCATTGAAAGTAGACTAATGTGATTGACAACAAAACCAATGAGAAGACGCAATGGTATGATATAAAGCCACTCGAAAAATTAGAAGAACCTTACCTTAGAGAATCAATGGACGTTCATTGAAAGTAGACTAATGTGATTGACAACAAAATGTAGGACTGCTCGAATTGCTATGCATTGCCCAGCCCATGCGCTTGAAGGCTGATCCTCTTTGAGACCTGGTAATGGGTCACTAGCTCATCTTTGATCCTTTGGGCTACTTCTTGTGGCACGGCATCCAGATTGGTATCCAGACTTAGCACAACATCCTCCCAAGAATACCCGCATTCCGGATTGAACAATGCATCGCCAGCTTATCAGCCGCACTCTATGCATTGATTGTTGTTGCGGCCAGCACCCCTTTGTTGGAGTCGAGTGGGAGAGTAATTAAGTACAGGTCGAGGTACGTTGTCGCAAGGAACAATGGGAGGAGTCTGGGTTAGAAGCATAATACAAGCGAAATTGAAAGGGGTGCTCTGTTTCCAACTTTAAAGTGTGCGTAATTGACAGTGCGCTGTTATACCACAGAACCAGGCTGTCGAATGCTCTGCAAAAATCGCTTTGCCTCTTCCCAGTCCATTCTTTCCCTCTCCTTCCCGGTTTTCTGACCTCGTGTGATCTCTTCTATGTCTATCTTCTTCCAATCCGGATATTGAGTCACCAGTCCATCGTTGATTCCTTCATCTATTTCTCGTGGCACAGCATTAAGATCCGGATCCGGATTTAGCACGACGTCCTCCACCAGCTTTTTGGGTTCCTCGCGTTCTCGATCGGGCAAAACATCGCCAAGTAAGGTATCGGCCGCAGCATAGGCATTGATCATCGTTGAAGCCAACACCCCTTTGGCACCGGTTGCTGCCCAACCGGATGCATAGACATTCCTCAAAGCGCGCCCATCATTCGTGATGACACGGGCACCTAAGGTCCGTAGATGACCTAGACCGGGATCATAAAACGATGCTGTGGGTTCACCGTGGAATCCAAGCGAAGTGACGACGAGGCAAGTTGGTAATGTAGACGATTCCCCTGTAGGTATGGCACGCGTAGTCTTGGGGTCAACCATGGTATGCGCGAGAGATAGGTGCGCTGTTGAGGGGTCATCAGGCGAGATCGTGATTCCCGTGGGCGAACGGTAGAAATCCAGTGACCACGTTTTCGGAGTACTTCCGAAAGGATTTTTTGAGCCTTTGGACAGAAGCTGAAGCGTACGTGATTGTTGGCGGCTGAGTGTGGGATCTGGTGGAGGTACCAGAATAGATGGATTGATTGGCACCATTGACGAGTCTGGGAGGTTGATGAGCTCTCGAAGCTCCTTTGTCGTGAAGGCGGCTTCCAATGGACCGCGTCTGCCGATGATGGAGACATGTTTGACGGTCGAGCGCGAGAGTACGTCAAGCACAGGTTGAGGCACGTCGTAACGTGAAAGAGTTGGGGCGGGTGTGAGGAGCATACGAGCAACGTCGAGAGAGACATTTCCGTTTCCAATAAGGGATACGTGGGTAATCTTGTCTAATGCTGGTGGCGGTGGATTACTGGGGTGTTGGGTATACCAGTGTACGAGAGAAAGAGCGGGTATACAATATTTAGATGACGGAAGAGCAGAGTGGAGTGTGGGTTGAGTGCATCCTGTGGCGAAGAGGACATGCGAGTAGGCTTTGAACAGAGATGTTAATGGTAGGCTTTGGGTGTGAGGAAGTGGGTTTATGGCGTCTCCGACGTTGATGTTCCCAAAAAACCGAAAGCGAGGATCGTTTGCAGTCGCGTCAAACTTATGTGTACAATTCTAGGGAACAAGTCAATCTTCGTTATCGAAAAAAGCAATTCCAGAGACTAGACTCACTTTGACTTCCGGGTGATCTGGTGCGACGCCATACCGAACAAGTCCATGAGGAGCCCAGAGCCGGTCATAGAGATGGACGCGAACGTGCGGGGATGTAGCAGCGTTCGGGACCAAGGATAAGATTCGCGAGGCGACATAAAATGCTGAAGGTCCACCACCAATGATTGCCAACTTGAGGGGTCTTAGTGACATGATTTATGCATGTTGATAATCTCCTCGAGAGCTTAAAACTGAGTTTTCCCTGGGTTCCGAGGTCGAAGTTGAGGCCGGAAGTGACTAGATGACGATTCTGGGTCGGAACAAAACAAATCCGACATTATCGGGCTTAGTCAGATGTTTGTTACGGAAGATATTGACAAGCAACTCGTCATAGCTCGGCCATCAATGCGATCAACAACTTCTCAACAAGTCCGCCTCCTTTACTTGCTTCACTCATCACGGTCTCCATGTTCAGAACTTTTGTGGCTGCTCCAAATACCTTCAGATGCATTAGACAAACATACCGGCCTCCACATCACCCACCAATAATTATTAGAGGCCTTCGAACAACAATACCAAAACCAAACTCACCAGGACCGGTCAGGTATAAACGATTTTTGGACCAGGGAAAGACAGAGAACGAGTCGTTTAGCTGGAGGCGTTTGGATCCACGAGTCAAATTGGGCATTACGTTTCTTGTGCTTGGAGGCTACTATGTGGCAAAGTGCGCCCTCTTTTGTGCGTCGAGTGAAAAGCTCTTATCAACCTATAACAAAGCTTGGAACAGGTACCAGAAACAGGTCGTTGGCGATTCATGATTCTAAGTGAGAAATTCGAGGCTCAAGTAAGTGTCATGACTTACAGCTAAGAAACTGATAATATTATCTCATTCGTAGCTTGGCGAAATGGTGAATCAACAAACGAGAAGAGAACTGGGAAATCGAATCCTCCCTCCGGATCACCCCATCTCTGTCCACGTACGGCAAGTAGCCTCGCGAATAATACAACATTCCGACCTTGGCTATGTTCGGGGAGAACCCTCCCCTCATCAGTCTTTTGGTGACGGCTGGGTTCTGGAAGATGATTTTTCCCGAAGTGAACGAAAGCCATACGGACGCCACCGGGAATGGGATGTGATTGTTGTGAATGACAATAAAGTCATAAACGCTGCGGCAAATCCAGGTGAATACTCCCTCCCCTCCTCGTTCTCCCAAACGCTCAAGTTGATTTTAACAAGGACTGATTATGGTGTTCACTGGAATCTTGCCGATTTGTCAGGACCAACAAGGACTTGCCGCTGTTTTGTCACATGGTGAGTCTCACGTTTTTCACGATCTAAGTTGAACTGATCCCTGTCTAATCCAGAAATTGGTCATGTAGTCGCCCGTCATTCTTTCGAAAGAATAGTCTCAAGTTTTGTGTCGACCATAGCGGTCATCATTCTGGCGGGGCTTGGAATTCCATTAGAAGCTTCCGATCTCGCACAGAGATATCTCCTTGAACTTCCGAACTCGCGAACTCAAGAGCTGGAAGGTAACGTGTCGTCCATCTTTCAACAGATGACGATAATTAATGGAATTTCTCTTAGCTGATCTCATCGGTTTACGACTCCTATCCCGTGCATGCTACGACCCCAAAGCTGTTCCCGAGTGTGTTCCCTCACTTTTCAAGGCTGTCGTCATTCAAGTTGCTGATTTTTATAGGATGTTTGAACGCTTGGGTAGTATCGAGGCCAAAATGGGTCCGAGGAGAGCTGACTTCTTCGAAACTCATCCTTCATCTGAAAGACGTGTTCAGGTTTGTAACTTAGGTCCATACATCCACAAGTTGAACTCAACCTGTTACCCATGCTCTCCCCGACTTACAGCAACTGAAAGAGGCACTACCAGAGGCATATTCAATTCTAGCCGCTAATCCAGAATGCGAGAGAACAAAGGGTTTCTTTGACAGATTCAGAGACCGTGCAAGGAGAATACGCATAAACGATGATGGAAGCGTGGAATATTAGTCGTAGTTTACAGGATGTATTCATACTGTACAGGGTGATCGGGACAGATAGAAGTAAGGCATCTAGGTATGTATAGAACAATATATTGCAGCGAGCAGGCCTCTGGCAATGCAGCTCAGGTTAATCCAGGAGCTTACTAACACCGGTCCCTTGAGTCGGCGGACGTTATACAGGCAATGCCTCAACTATCAAAAAAACATCAAATTACAAGTACGATGGAAATTCCGTGTTGTCTCTCAGCTTCTTCACGAATGCTGGCACTCCGAGGGCGGTGACCGTGGCAAGTCTTATAAGCTCGTGACGATAAAGCCAGTCTCTAAGATAGCCATACACGGCAACTTGCTGAATGAAAGTCAACATTAACTGTGCTGAGGGTGAACGGCGGCTATCTTGGGCACCAACAGGCTTGAACAAGTCGTCTTGTAACCCCATTGTTATAGCGATGTTGAAAACGGTGATGAATTCAATTTCGGTTAGAAAATCATCCAATTCGACTTTTGGTACGACCCATGGATGGAGATGAACATCTTTTGCTGTGCCAATGATCATCCGTCGCCGTATGGCATCCGATATCATACAGCGGATTTTAAGCGCAATAGGGTGGTTATCTTCATCACTGGTCCCGATGGCAACATAAACACGGCGGAGAAGTGCAGGATCAACCTTCTTCCCTGCTCTTTCCCAAGATGCGAAAGATTCGCTGAATATCACGTCAAAGGCGTTGTCGATTCGGGAAAGTGGTAGCGATGTTGGTTTCCCCCGTGAGTCACTGAGATCACCATGGAGGAAAGTGGTCTCCGGTTCAACAATAGGTACAGGGGAGATGTAGAAGGCAGTGGATGGAGAAGGATTGAATCGATTGACGTATTCTCTATCATAGACACTATCAAAGGCAATGCCCCTCGGTGATCTAGCACGAGAAGAGATTTCCGGGGGTAATTCTTCTGTGATCCAGGTATCGATCTGCTCACTCCGCTGGACAGGTGGTGGGCTCGATCCGGACGACGGACCGATCTCCGCCGTGGTGACGGTCGGGTGGTAACTTGCATCAAGGCTAACTTTGGAAGGTTCCACTTTCTGCATTGCTGGTACTGGGGACACAGATCCTGATGACCGGCTGTTGCTGTCGAGCGGTCCACGAGACTGTAGGCGCTGAGAGAGCGCATCTTTTAACTTGCGTAGCACAGCACGATGGGGCTTCGAGAAAGAACCATGCGGAGAATCATACTCATCAAGAAGAGCGAGCATGACTTCTTCAGAGGCGAAGGTGAGGGTTCCCTCAGCGTGAACGTTCTCAAGCACAATTTCATTGACCCTGTATGTTTGGGACTCGGTTAGCCGATGGACTCTGAACGCAAACGTGTCCTTGGGTGAGGGACTCGGCGGCCCAGTGAAATGGATAACGGGAGGGGTGAACGGGACGTCGTTCAAGATGCTGTCCACCATCATCATGTCGAACATGGCATTTTTTGTCATGTCCAGCTTGAGGATGATTACGATCCTCGGGGAGAGAATATAGAGGTGATGAACTCCGCCGTCCCCTTCCGCAAGTGTTCCTTCCCATATCCCGAAAGAGTTGTGGCCCAGCACGAACTCTTTACCCGGCGCTGCTTCACAAATTGCCAAGTAGTACCAATTATGGAAGAGCTCGTAAGTTTGTGCATGCCAGTGCTTGACATCGGTGTCAGGGTCTGAGCTCGAACCATGGATTGAGGGATTTGCATTCATCTGAGAAACCAATTCGGAGTCCTTTGCTTGGCTATCTAACAATATTCGATCGATGGGACTATCCAAATAGTAGTCCAGGGCATGTAGCCAGAGGGGAACAGTGTCCGACGAAACATTTTGGAGAACCATCTGTCTGTGGATCCATTCTCGTATACTTGCTGGGTGAGGATGATGCCCGTGAAACTTGTATGTCTTGCTGATTGCCTGGCTCCTAAGGTGTAGAAGGAATAGAAATTTCTGGAGGACATGCAGGTCCTTCCTCATCAGGTTAACACTCAAGTCTCCGGAAGAGACTTTGTGTTTGAGGGTATGAATGACTCCCGCTGCGGCGCACTCTAGCTTGGCGAATTTTTCCTCGATGTGATTCACGTTTGCCGTATTTGCAGCATCGCGATAGAGATTGGTGAAGCCATAGGATCGAGCAATGGACGCGCTCGGTTCGTATTTGCCACTCGTTAACTTGTAGAGGTGAATGCACTTGGTAGGCTGTTTACCCTTCTTCTTTTTCCGGGGATTTGCTGACAACCTGCCACACGAAGTTCGCGAATGAGTGACCTCCGTCGAACACGCCGCCTTCAACATGAGGAAGAGTCCTTGGCACTCACTGCACTAAAGATACGTCCTGGAATTCGCGAAGGATGAAGCGAGGTATATAATGTTGGAACTGGTCCAAAGGCTTCTGAGACATGCTTGACAGTGCTGACGGCCTGGTGCAGAAAGAGTTAGACGCTCTTTGATTGTTGTGAATGGAACCGTGTTCACGTTGTGATCCGCGGTTGTCCGAACGGGTACTGGTTAGTTTCAAGGATGGCATCAGACAACCTGCTTGAAGGCATGTGATGAAAGCGCGATAACCCCTTGTACGGTACGATGTTTTTTGCTGAGACGAATTTCGGAATAGTAGGCACACTGGTTCAAGCATCCTTGTGCATGATTCATGGTCCTCAGAAGACAGACTCAATATATGTTGCTTAATGAGGCTCACAAGAACGATCGACGATCCGATTCGGAGATCTACAGGAGTCACTTGAAACGGATTCCTGCAGTGGGGTACATTCATATAAGACTAGGACACCTAGACAACAAGAGCACAAAGTTAGAATAGTACATTACACAGGGGCGAGTACAACGCAATCGAGTTAGGTGTGCCTTTGCCGGCGGGCCATAAACGCACTCCAGAAACAGGAGAGTACAAGTAAGCTAAAGAAGGAATATAATATGAACCAGACGACCTTCTTGACGAACGCAAGTTCGTACAGCTGGAAAAGGGCAGAGGGAATATGAACATCGGGCGCTTGGTACCAAGCACGGGAACTTGTCAAAGCCAGCACCATCGCGCTCATTCGGTACCTATCTCTCCCAGCAAACCTGAATGTGCAGTATACGCCTTGAATCCAGTGACAAGCACCGACATAAAAGTACGTTGATAATTTCATGTTGGCTCTCAGCTTTTTCATGAACCCTTGCACCCCGATTGCGGTGACCGTGAGGAGTCTCAGGAGTTCGTGACGATAGAGCCAGTCTCTGAGATAACCATACACCGCTACTTGCTGGACAAAAGTCAAGGTTGACCGCGAGGGAGAATGGTGATCCCATTGGACACTCTCAGGCTTGAACTTGATCATTTCGTCTTGCAGCGCCATCGTGGTAGCAATGTGAAACACGGTGATGAATTCGGCTTCAGTTAGGAAGTCATCGAGTTTGGCTTGAGGAACGACCCAGGGATAAAGGTGAACTTCGTTCACCGTCCCTGCAGTGGTTCGACGTCGTACGGTATCTGATATCATACAGCGGATTTTCAGCGCAATGGGATGGTTGTCCTTATCACTGGTTCCAACAGCGAGATAAACACGACGGAGGAGTGCGGGATCAATCCTGCGCCCTATTCTTTCCCAGGTCGCCAATGATTCCTTGAATATAGTGTCAAAGACATCGTCTGTCCAGGAGAGTGGTAGTGCTTCTGGCCTCTCCTGTTTGTTTCCGAAATCGCTGTGAGAGAGCGGGTCGTGGCTTTCTCGTTCGACAATAGGTACAGAGTAGATATAGGAGGGAAAAGGTGGAGACTCCCTGATACGATTGTTGTATTCTCCATTGTAGGCTATGTCTTCCGGTTCAGAAGGTAGCTCTTCCACGGTCCAACCATGTGGCGCAGATGGTTCAGGACCCTCACCAGCGGATGTCAACCCCTCAGACTCGGCAGGCGGCAAGCTCGATCCGGACTCCGGCCCGACATCCTCACTATCAACACGTCCAACAGCTTGAACCGCATCAAGACCATCCTTTCTAGCTGCTAGTCCATCCATGGTCTTTTGCGGGACATTGGATGGGGATTCTTTTTTCAATGCTCTTGGTGACGAAGGGTAAGTGGTGGTAGATCCAGTTCCCGACGGCCCGCACTTATTGTCGGGCGGGCCACGAGATTGTATGCTCTGCGAGAGTGCGTCCTTCAAATTTCGGAGCGCAGAACGACGAGGTTTTGAGAAAGAACCATTTGGAGAATCATACTCAGTTAAGAGTGTGAGCATGATTTCCTCAGAGGCAAAGGTGAGTGTTCCATCGGCATGGACGTTCTCGAGCACAATTTCATTGACCCTGTAAGTTTGGGACTCGGTTAACTGGTGGACTCTGAATGCGAACGTGTCGTTAGGAGTGAATTTGGGTGGCGCTACATAATGTGTGACAGGAGGTGAGAATGGGATGTCGTGTAAAATGCTGCCAACCATCATCATGCTGAACATAGGGTCTTTCGTCATGTTCAACCTGAGGATGATTGCGATTTTGGGACTGAGGATATAAAGGCGATGAACTTCGCCGTCTTCTCCGGCAAGGGTTCCTTCCCAAATACCAAAAGAGTTGTGGCCCAACACGAACTCTTGATCCGGTGCCGCTTTACAGATGGCCATGTAGAACCAGCTATGGAAAAGCTCGTAAGCCTGCGCATGACAATACTTGATATCGGTGTCTGGGTCAACGCTCGAACTAGGGTTCGAAAGATTTTCAACCATCTGGGAAAACGCCTGAGAGTCCTTCAATGGTTGGCTGTCTGACAATATTCGGTCGGTCGGGGTATCCAAATAATACTCGAGACCGTGCAGCCAGAGGTGCATGTCAGATGAGAGATTGTGGATAGCTTTCTGTCTCTGGATCCATTCTCGTAACCTCGCGTTTTGGGGATGATCCTCCTGAAAGTATGTCTTGCTCATTTCTCGGCTTCGAATATGTAACAGGAAAAGGAATTTTCGGAGAATATACAGGTCTTTCCGTATGAGGTCAACGCTCGGCTCTCCGGAAGAGACCTTGTTTTTAAGGGTTTGAATGACACTGGCGGTGCTACTCTCCAATTTAGCAAATTTTTCCTCGACGTGGTTTATGTTCGCTGTGTTCGCTGCGTCGCGGTATAGATTGCTGAAGCCGTAGGATTGAGAAATGAGTGCATTCGGTTCGTATTCACCGCTCGCTAAATCGTAACGACGGATAGACTCTGGCGAGAGCTGTTGTTTCTGGGTAGACTGTTTACCCTTCTTCTTCCTTGAAGTGGTCGTTGGTGGGCTACTAGATGTTGACAAGTGAGTGAACATCATGAGACTGCGCCAGGCTACAAACGCCCGACGACTGCTGAAGCTTAGGCACTCACGGCTTGACTGGTGCGTCCTGAAATCCACGAAGGATAAAGCGAGGGACGTAATGCTGATATTGATTCAACGGATTTCGCTCCATGGTTGGATTCGTTGAAGGAGGACTGGTGGATATGAGACGTTTAAAGTGCT
Source organism: Leucoagaricus sp. SymC.cos (assembly GCA_001563735.1). Lineage (NCBI taxonomy): Eukaryota > Fungi > Basidiomycota > Agaricomycetes > Agaricales > Agaricaceae > Leucoagaricus > Leucoagaricus sp. SymC.cos. Next base: position 32,967 of record KQ962757.1, read on the forward strand.
GTATGTGGAGTCGTGTATGCTCGCAATCCGCAGCTGTCTGAACATGCGGCTTCATGCCCCAACATAAGGGTAAATGAAACCTCACGTTAAGAACAGCACCGGATATGGTTCTGGAAAGAAGCGAAGTCATCACGAAAAAGTTAGGTGCCAGATGATTATTATATGGTCAGATCTAAGGTAAATGAAACCTCACGTTAAGAACAGCACCGGATATGATTCTGGAAAGAAGCGAAGTCATCACAAAAAAGTTAGGTGCCAGATGATTATTATATGGTCAGATCTGGGACTGTTTGTGACTATCTTACCTAGTCGTAGCTAGATCTGGAAATACAATTACTCGTACAGCGCTTAATGTTTTCGTGATGAAGGTGTTCTCCTTGTCGTAGTCCTTTGTTGGTTATGATACTCTTTCGCCAGGGCGAAATTGAGATTGCCATTTTGAAGTTATTCCCGTGGATAGCAGTAATGGATGAGCCAAGGACACAGTTCGCTGAGTGTTCAGAGCTCTTAGTATCATCTTGATTCGACCAAAATAATGGCTTCCCGATCGACCGAACTTGGAGTTCAGCGCCACTGGACCGTCAGTTGCGACGTACTTAACGCGTGCTTCCTCCAATTCCCCTTGAAAAATAGAATTTTAAATAGCTGTTCACAACTCGAGCCGTACAAGCATAGGATCGCTCCTGATCACCCAAAAAGTATCAGGGAAATTGTACTTTGCTCCTTAATCTCCTTCCCACTGTCCGACGGCGATAACAACTTCAACTTTTAATTCAGAAACATCTCGATCCGATGAAGGCATATACTTACAATTCAAACGTTGCAACATGGAGTGTTAGAGCACAGTACATGCATAAATTTGTAGTTTCAACAAGGTGGCAATAGTATTACGAATGTCATCAAGGCATTGAGAATTGTTCCAGCCTGCTTCGGATCTCAATCAGCCTGTCTCTCCTAATTGTTAGCTCCCTTCTAGTACGTCCTATGTTCGGATCCTCCGCGACTAAATGACCTTCCCCTCCGCGGTGGCGAAGCTGCATAACGTTGTCCAACAGGGTGACCTCAAGTCGATTCTTGAGTGGTTGGACGAGGTCATGCTCAACCATGCGGAGCATGGAATCAGAGAACCTCTAGCAAAATAGAACCATGAGTGAATTTCCTGTAGCAGGCGCGATAAAAGGAATGCCTTTCCAGCTGGAGAACTTACCTCGTACGCATATTGGAAATAAGTTCGGACTGTCGCCATGACGTACAGCTCCTCCCGATTCTCGTTGTAGTTCAAGTAAAGGTGAAAAATCGAGTGATACTCCCGCATCCTCTTATCCTGATCATTTTCGAAATCAGTGCGTTGACTGAAGAAAGGCATATTTTCCTCTATGGAGAGCAGTTTGTGGACAGCCTTCTCCGACTCGACTTTGATCTTCTTTAACTCGGCTTGAGTATGTGTTCTATAGAATTGCTTTAGCTGTCATATTATGGTCGAAAGTGAGAAAACCTTACGACACAAATTGTTTGAGGTTACGATAATTTCCAAAATGGTTGTCGGCAAGACGATCAATGAAGGAAGAGAATTCACTATAAATATCCTCAAAACAGGCTTCTGTCGGACTCTTCCATCCCTGAAGGAATCGTTGAATGAGGGTTGTAATGACTTCATAGGGGGTGAACTTTGGAAGCTCCCATCCGGTGCAACTGAGGATATACATGAGACTTAGGCAATGGAAATGACCCTCGAAAACGCACTCTTCAATAAGCTGGGACACAGCTGCTATATCATAAACGTTATCGCCATCGCCCGCGCGTCTGGGCCTGAATTGAGGGCAAGTGGCCGAAATATCACCCCTTAGACCAGTGTAGCGTTTCCTACAGGCCTGTGCAAGACTCTTATGCATGTCCCCAACGCTTGCTCTGTCAATCTCTCCGAGAAACTCATTAATCATGCGTAGAATGCTGGTCATCGGGTTATCGACCTGGTATATGGGAGGGAGTTGGCTGAGGCTATTGATGCAAGACCTCAATTCTGTTTCAACACGCTCACGAAGTCGAGGAAGGCTACGACAGAATAGGAGTTACTTATCAAAGTACCGGAATGTGTTTAGAACTCACTTGGCTTCTATAAGTTGGGCCAGCAAAACACTAATATTCTGGACGAGACTTTTTATCCCGAACCTCCCTCTGTCCCTGATATCGCACCATGGTGGTGTTTTGTCGAAAAAATCAGGGTTGGGGAGATTTTGAGCCGTATATCCCTCCCGCCGCTTTGCATCATCGGGTAGCCTTACGCAATAATATCCGTGCTGGAGGTGGTCCCTACTACCAGGCAAGTTCTGCATAGTTTGTCTCAGGATGTCATGCAGACCGGTGGATCCACTACCAAGTAGATCTGGTTTCGTCAAGACACCTAATATGGCAAAGATGAGCATCAAACGGAACAATAAATGGGAAATACCGACCAATAGTTCGGCGACCATTCGGATCGGCTTCCTTTCCCAGTTTGAAGGCTCCCTGATTTTGTATATCATCTTGAAGAGAGGGTAAAGTATGAAACTCGGACTTCTGAACAGCGAGAGAAGGACGACGTACCGATGGCGGGCATGGCAATCAGAATTAATGCATTTTCAGACTGGATATAATGAGTCGAAAGGTTCCTGATTAGATCAATGGACTTCTGTTCCGCATTCTGGATAAGCCCTAGATCCGGCACGGAAACAATCAAAACCACTGTTCTGCCCCGATTGATAAGCTTCGTACCAGGAAGATCAACGAAAGATAGGTCTGTGAGTCCTTGATCCTGGATGTCGACAACGATGGTGTCCTCGGAAAACATTCGCATCCCCGTTCCGGCGGCGATGGCTTGTTTAATTTGATCCGCAGATTGATCATGCCATTGTGTTTTATTGGGGTCGGTACTCAAGATCGCGCCTTGAGCTCTACGAAGCCACAGTTCGACCTCGTCTTTCCGTCTGATATCAGGGCCGAAACGTGTGGCCTGAGAAAATTGTCCTGGGGCTCCAGACCGAAGAGAGATGGAACACATCCAGCCTGACGGCGCAGTGCTAGACATGGTACACTCCATTGGACAACTATTGCGCAAATCATGTAAAAATAAGAAATCGTTCCCCGTCTACAGTCTAGAGGTCCTCACCGAGTGCAGGTCCCGCTGTCCCTGGGGACATTGATCTTAGGCATAGCACATCATGATCAGTAATGGTCTAAACTGTTCAATATTTGGAGGGGTTTACCCCGGTGACAGCCTCTATCAAGGAACTTTTTCCCGCTGGGCAGGAAGAAGAAGAGTCATGAGACATAAAGTGCGACATCTCAGTCATCGAGTATTCCATACCTGATTGACTGCCAATGACTGCGATCTTGGGTAGGTCAAAGACGCTATCGGCGCTGTGGTAGGGGATTAGCCACCAAAGCCACTGGTGGAAAATGAAACGAAAGCCCTGTACCCTAAGTTACGGAGATCTCTCAAGAGTGCCATAAGAGCTCTACACTTCTTTGCATATTCTCCACCGGAAACGGTATCTCGAGTGCCGTCGAGAATGCCATTCTGGTTGGAGGACTGCGAGGGTGTAGTTCCGTCAGGAGGGGGGGAGCTGGCAGGAGAACCAGATGATCCATTAAGAGAGTTGACCGTGCTTGTAGAATTAGCCCTTTTGCGGCTGCGCCTGCCGAATCCGTTGAAAAATGACATTAAATTCAAGGGGGGATGGTGTTGGATGTTCGATAGCCCCTGTCTCGACAGCCTTTTATCATGAATTGGTATCGGACGAGCGCTGAGAAGTTTCTCGAAAAAAAACAGCATTGGCGTGTTGGTCTGCCTGATTCTTAAAGCCTCGTGCATCACCTTCCCAAGGGCGCGGCGCCCAAGAACTTCCAAGTTACGCAATTCGGTAACCAGGCAAGTGTAAGATTCAATTCTGACTCACACAGATTGGTTAAAAATACATCGGATTGTGGGTGCATCGCTTAAACGACAGAGATCTAGGGTTCCAGAACCTTCACCATGTGATGCAAAGTTTACTACAGGCGGCTTAGGTCCTGATTCGGGCTACTGTTTTGCAGCTTCTTCAACAGCATGCTGGACTTCTGTCGGCGTTGGGGCTGGGGCCGTAGTAGCGTCACCGTTCTCAGTCGGTTTTTGGGTATTCTTTCCCTTTCCAGGTGGAGGTGGGTGGTAAACCTTCTCCTGTTAAGACGTTTTTCGTGAATCTTATCTAATGCGCGATAAAGAAATGACTCAACGCACCTTCTTCTTTTTCTTCTCTGGCTTTGCATTAGGATCGGGATAGGCGAGCCTTTCAATCTTCTGCCACTCCTCATTCTCTTCAAACGCCTTCCGAATAGGTTCCAACAATCGAGCAATACCGTTCGCGACAACGGTTTTCAGATCCTTTGGGTGAACCTTCTTCTCTTTGAAGTCTACCTCCAGCTCGTCGAAAGATGCATAGTGCAGGTTTCCACCGTGCTTCTCATCGCGCTCCATAGTGAAGACCGTCCCATCAGGTGCATCGTCCGAGATGAATGGTCTTTGATCACCGAGACGAAAGGTTCCTGATTAGATCAATGGACTTCTGTTCCGCATTCTGGATAAGCCCTAGATCCGGCACGGAAACAATCAAAACCACTGTTCTGCCCCGATTGATAAGCTTCGTACCAGGAAGATCAACGAAAGATAGGTCTGTGAGTCCTTGATCCTGGATGTCGACAACGATGGTGTCCTCAGTAAACATTAGCATCCCTGTTCCGGCGGCGATGGCTTGTTTAATTTGATCCGCAGATTTATTCAACCATTGCGTTTTATCGGGGTCGGCACTCAAGATTGCGCCTTGAGCTCTACGAAGCCAGAGCTCGACCTCGTCTTTCCGTCTGATATCAGGGCCGAAACGTGTTGCCTGAGACAATTGTCCTGATGCTCCAGACCGAAGGGAGATGGAACACATCCAGCCTGACGGCGCATCGCTGGACATGGTGCACTCCATCGGGCATCTATTGCGCAAAACATGTTAAAATAAGAAATCGTTCACCGTCCACAATCTAGAGGTTCTCACCGAGTACAGGTCCCGCTGTCCCTGGGGACATTGATCTTGTGCATAGCACATCAGTAATGATCTAAATTGTTCGATATTTGGTGTGGCTTACCTCCGTGACGGCCTCTATCAATGAACTTTTACCGGCTGGGCAGGAAGAAGAAGAGTCACGATACATAAAGTACGACAACACAGTCATTGAGTATCCCCTACCTGATTGACTGCCGATGACTACAATCTTGGGTAGGTCAAAGACGCTATCGGCGCTGTGGCAGGGGATCAGCTACCAAAGCCGCTGGTGGAAAATGAAGCGAAAACCCTGTACCCTAGGTTGCGGAGATCTCTCAAGAGTGCCATGAGAGCCCTACACTTCTTTGCATATTCTCCATCGGAAACGGTATCTCGAGTGCCGTTGAGATTACCATTCTGGTTGGAGGACTGCGAGGATGTAGTTCCGTCAGGCTGGGGGGAGCTGGCAGAAGAGTTGACCGTGCTTGTAGAGTTAACCCTTTTGCGGTTGCGCTTGCCGAATCCGTTGAACATTAGCACTAAATTTAAGGGGTTGGATGTTCGATAGCCCCTGGCTTGATAGCCTTTTACCATAAATTGTTATCAAACGAGCGCTGAGAAGTTTCTCGAAAAACCCAACACAACAGCATTGGCGTGTTGGTCTGCCTGATTCTTCAAGGCCTCGTGCATCACCTTCGCAAGGGCGCGGCGCCCAAGAACCCCAAAGTTACGCAGTTCGATAACCCAGACAAGGCAAGATTCAATTGTGACTCACACAGACTGGTTAAAAATATCTCGGATTGTGGGTGCATCGCTTAAACGACAGAGGTCTATGGTTCCAAAATATTCACCATGTGATGCAAAGATTACGAAGGCACCGATACAACCGGCTCAGGTCCTGATTGTTTTGCAGCTTCTTCAACAGCATGCTGGACTTCTGTCGGCGTTGGGGCTGGGGCCGTAGTAGCGTCACCGTTCTCAGTCGGTTTTTGGGTATTCTTTCCCTTTCCAGGTGGAGGTGGGTGGTAAACCTTCTCCTGTTAAGACGTTTTTCGTGAATCTTATCTAATGCGCGATAAAGAAATGACTCAACGCACCTTCTTCTTTTTCTTCTCTGGCTTTGCATTAGGATCGGGATAGGCGAGCCTTTCAATCTTCTGCCACTCCTCATTCTCTTCAAACGCCTTCCGAATAGGTTCCAACAATCGAGCAATACCGTTCGCGACAACGGTTTTCAGATCCTTTGGGTGAACCTTCTTCTCTTTGAAGTCTACCTCCAGCTCGTCGAAAGATGCATAGTGCAGGTTTCCACCGTGCTTCTCATCGCGCTCCATAGTGAAGACCGTCCCATCAGGTGCATCGTCCGAGATGAATGGTCTTTGATCACCGAGTCCTGCTTCTAGGACGGAATCGCCTTTCTGTCTGTCGATACGTAATTGACTGATGGGAATGAGAACTGCATTGACGAAGGCTAAGACGCCATTGTCTTCGACATTCCCTTCCTCACAGAAAGCCGCTTTCACCTTTTTTCGGATGAGCTCTGGGGTATCAAGGAAGTCGATTTTGGAGTTAGGATCGGAAGGACATCTTTCCACCGGCAAGACCAGGCACCATAGCGTTCATGAGATGAGCACGTTTCTTGTATCCGAGTCGTGGAAGATAAAGTTCTGCAAATGTGAAGATTTTCCGCTACTAGGGTTTCAGTAACGAGCTTCAAACGCGAGCGAATCAGTTTACTCACTTGATCTACTCCACCGAACTGGAAATCGACATCAAGGTATTGTTCGTCTAAGGCCTGAAGGCCAGGGTATAATAGTCCACTCAACAAAGGACTCTCCACTTGCTTCACTACTTCAGCTCCTGCCTTCTTTGCATCATGTTCCGTGACGGTAGCGCAAAGCTTGTAGTTATCCATGTTGTACTCCCGCGTTAATTGGTAAGTGGAACCTTGAACAAACTGGAGCCTTGAAATTGGGATTCCCAAGGAGGTGAAAACTGTCGTTAGAAGGAATTCGTAGTATTTTGTTCGGTAAGCAACAAGCTCCAAAGGAGCTTTCAGGTTGTCAAGAAAGGCGTGAACATCTGTCATGTGCATCGTGAGATGGTAGCTTGAGACATCAAGAAGAATAGGTACCAGCAAGAAGAATCTTGACCTGATATCAATTAGCGAAGAATCGTAGTCAGAGACTGTAAAGGCGAACCTCGACACCCGCCCTCAGAAAGTCGGCAATCTTTGTCAAAGCTACGAGGTAGCCGATGTGCGCTACACGACTATGTTGCTCAGCTCATTGAACGATGAAAAATATGAACGAAGCGCACGTCTTCCTGTAGGAGCAGATCCTAACCGGCCAACATAAGTCAGGTTGTTGTCCATCACAGTAGGTTATTGTGCGTACCCCAGTAGGCCTTAGGTGATCGTCCCTCAGCGAGGATCGCTTTCAGGATGTCTCCTCCAAGAACTTCGGCGAGCCTTTGAGTGATTAATTCGTACTTTTCTTCGGGAGTAGTCATCGTGAGGAGGAGGAAGATGTTAATGCAGCGCCAGCATCCCAATATAATTTCTGCAAACCTGACTCGAGTCGGCAATCGCCTTTGTTTGTCCGCTGCTCTTAGTCCAAATAAAGCGGCCATTTTCGGCCAATTTACGTTCATGACGTTGAAGTTGATCCTAACCATCCAACAATTAACACCACTGCAGCTAGTTGATGCAAGCGGTCCATCGTGCTGAAAATCCATATCTTGTCGGTAACCATGAAATGCCCCCTCGTTGCGGTTAGGTGGTCATTTGTTGGAAGGTGACATTTTCCGCCGATGATTTGATCTTCCAGAAACAGATATAAGCCCGCTCTAACCGTGTCGTTCCTCAGCTTTTGTGAATTCTGCCGTACTGAAGACGCTCCCGTTCATTCGCCTTTGCAGTTTTAACCTGTTGATTATTTTTTCCATCCTCTCAACCAAACTATGGTCTGATACTGTAACGCGCGATAAAGAAATGACTCGACGCACCTTCTTCTTTTTCTTCTCTGGCTTTGCATTGGGATCGGGATAGGCGAGCTTTTCAATCTTCTGCCACTCCTCATTCTCTTCAAACGCCTTCCGAATAGGTTCCAACAATCGAGCAATACCGTTCGCGACAACGGTTTTCAGATCCTTTGGGTGAACCTTCTTCTCTTTGAAGTCTACCTCCAGCTCGTCGAAAGATGCATAGTGCAGGTTTCCACCGTGCTTCTCATCGCGCTCCATAGTGAAGACCGTCCCATCAGGTGCATCGTCCGAGATGAATGGTCTTTGATCACCGAGTCCTGCTTCTAGGACGGAATCGCCTTTCTGTCTGTCGATACGTAATTGACTGATGGGAATGAGAACTGCATTGACGAAGGCTAAGACGCCATTGTCTTCGACATTCCCTTCCTCACAGAAAGCCGCTTTCACCTTTTTTCGGATGAGCTCTGGGGTATCAAGGAAGTCGATTTTGGAGTTAGGATCGG
>KQ962757.1:41982-52889 GCA_001563735.1 Leucoagaricus sp. SymC.cos
CAGCAAGAAGAATCTTGACCTGATATCAATTAGCGAAGAATCGTAGTCAGAGACTGTAAAGGCGAACCTCGACACCCGCCCTCAGAAAGTCGGCAATCTTTGTCAAAGCTACGAGGTAGCCGATGTGCGCTACACGACTATGTTGCTCAGCTCATTGAACGATGAAAAATATGAACGAAGCGCACGTCTTCCTGTAGGAGCAGATCCTAACCGGCCAACATAAGTCAGGTTGTTGTCCATCACAGTAGGTTATTGTGCGTACCCCAGTAGGCCTTAGGTGATCGTCCCTCAGCGAGGATCGCTTTCAGGATGTCTCCTCCAAGAACTTCGGCGAGCCTTTGAGTGATTAATTCGTACTTTTCTTCGGGAGTAGTCATCGTGAGGAGGAGGAAGATGTTAATGCAGCGCCAGCATCCCAATATAATTTCTGCAAACCTGACTCGAGTCGGCAATCGCCTTTGTTTGTCCGCTGCTCTTAGTCCAAATAAAGCGGCCATTTTCGGCCAATTTACGTTCATGACGTTGAAGTTGATCCTAACCATCCAACAATTAACACCACTGCAGCTAGTTGATGCAAGCGGTCCATCGTGCTGAAAATCCATATCTTGTCGGTAACCATGAAATGCCCCCTCGTTGCGGTTAGGTGGTCATTTGTTGGAAGGTGACATTTTCCGCCGATGATTTGATCTTCCAGAAACAGATATAAGCCCGCTCTAAACGTGTCGTTCCTCAGCTCTTGTGAATTCTGCCGTACTGAAGATGCTCCCGTTCATTCGCCTTTGCAGTTTTAACCTGTTGATTATTCTCTTCATCCTCACAGCCAAACTATAGTCTGGTACATTCGCGACGAAGACCTTTGAAGACGCCATCGATATCCACAATTCAATACTCCACCCGACTGTGTCTAGTCCAGTACATGCCGACTGAAGCGATTCAGCAAACTGGCAAGCAAATACTAGCTGAATTTGTACGAGTTCCTTTCCCTTCTCAATGAAAGTAGCGCTGGTAAGTCTCTTGTGCTTGTTTGAACGAATGATACAGGTCTCATTCATTTCATGGAACTTATAGGCATTTTTTAATCTATTTCCATTACTTCGGCCTTCTTTGACGATGAAGTCAAAGTTGACCACGAATTTCTCGACTCAACCTGGGTATTCATAGGCTGCATAAGCATGTCTTTCTTTTTCCTGCTCTTTGACCTTGCGGTTGCCGAGAACACAGTGTTCCTAGAACCTTCCCAGGTCCTTGGCTGCGCTTCGTTACGCCTTGAGCGTCCTTTTTTAAATACCCTTTATTTGGTATGTATCTATTCCCCAGGCGTTATAGGCAAGTCGACTCTCGAGTACTGGCTCTCCCGAACATACACATATTCACCTCATCAAAGGCGAGAAGTTCTACCCAGAATATCCCCTGCCTTAATTGCTGGAACAATGTTGGGGATTCTTATCACTTTTTTTCTCCAGTAACCACCCGTTTCAGAAACTATGACCATGGCCCCGGAACGGATTGTATGCCATGACGGGGTGAAAGTATGGTTTTTGGTGTACAATAGTTTGACAGTCAATATTGTAAGTGTAAGGACTGGTTGATGCGTCCTCTTATCGATGACTCTTGGTAGGATGTACCTCAAACAACTCGGCTTCGAAACTTGTCATTGAGAGTACTTGAACAGAATGGATCAGATTCGTTGATTAATTCAATGCCACGCGCAGGAGTTTATTGTCGATGGTAAATTGAGGAAAGAATTGATGAAAGGCAACCAGAGAGGGGAGCGAATTAGAATCGTGCCTTGAAGATTGATTTTGATTTCAAGGAAGCATGACAAGGAATTAACGAGCTCACAGATTCTATCTCGAGGAAATAAAAAGAGGCGAATTTGATCACAGATTCACAATAATCAATTCAGCACTGAAGTTAAATCGCCGAACAACTCGGCTTCTGTTGCCAACTTGGAGTAATTCCACAATTCAGAGATGGCGACCATTACCGAGGGTTTGGCTCGAACATACACCTGGCTCATGGTATCACTTGAGGCTCCTGTTTCAGCAGTTAACATCATGATTGATGCCTGGTCAGCGTGTCAGAGCAGGCCATGATGTGGTCAGCTTCATGGCCGCTGGATTCTATGAGAGTTCCATGGGCCCGGGGGCACCCAACTACATTCGACCCATGTTCTCCCATTGTTAACAAACTTTTGTTCTCCTCGCCAACGATTGAACTTTCCTGTGGAAGTGGTTCCTATTTTTGACTGATCTTGACCGAGCAACAATCTAGCTATTACCATCACTCCTTGACCTCATCTTTTTGATAGATGGACTGATACTTCATCGGCGGTGCGACTCATAAGAGCATTCAGCTTATCCCATGCCCCCATTCTTGATCACTTCCGGCGCACTGAACATGCTCCAATCCTTGCGTCTCTTCAACCTTCGCCTGTTGATCGTTTCATCGATAGTTACTTCTATACTTTGGTTGGACTCATTCGCAACAAAGGCTCTCGAAGATCCAATGTATATCCATAACACAAGCCTCAACCTGGATGTGTATAGTCCTTTCATCCTTATTATTTTGACGATTGAAGTCCCAGTTCGCCACACCGTTACGTGAGTTCGATAATTGCCGTAACGTGTATTACGTAAATCACTCAAGCATCGCAGTAAATGGGCAGGTAAATACTGGCTCAATCTATACGAGCTGTTCTCGCTTTTGATTGAAATCACTATCGGTAAGCTTCATGTGCTTCTATGAAGTTGACATTCAAATTTTCATTTTGCGGTGCTCTCAGGACTGTATTATACAATCGCCGTCGCTTCTGCTGCCTTCGATGATCGAGGAAACGTTCGCTACGCATTCCTTGGGTCCACTTATGTTTTTATCAGCTGCCTAAGCATTTCTCTCTGCTTTCTGCTCTATGACCTTGCATTTGCCAGCGGCCCAAGGTTCCTCAAGCCGTTCCATATTCTTGGTCTCAAGTCGTTTAATGCCTATCCTTCTCCTCAATCACTCTTTTTTGGTAGACATCTATTTGCCATGCGCTATAGGCACGTCGAGCATGGGCCCCCTTTGATTCTTGAACGCTCATCTTATCACAGAAACGAAGGCTCTCCCATCAGGATATTACGGGGGGCAATTGCTGGAACAATGCTGCTCTTTTTTGGACTTGTCCTCATGTTTGCACTCGTTGTTCAGCCATTCGAAAACTTGGGAACCTCACTCGAGAAAGAATTCAGGATATCCACGAAGACTCTTCAAAACCATGGGTTATTCACAGACACTAGTTGGAAAATCAATATTGTGAGTGTTTAGACTAATCAATACACTTGAATTCATTTTCCTTATTACATTTGATAGCAAAACCGCTATCTTTCAGATGGAGGCCTACAAAATGCAACAAGGGTCACATACAGCCCCTCTCTTGTGCAGTCGGTCGGGAATTGCTCAGACTTTAATGCAACTGCGCGGGGTATTTCATTCCATTGCCCTATTGCTACATTTTTGTCAGAGGAAGAGATGTCTTCCGGGGGAAGGGATCCTTACTCCTTGCCTCGTGACCCGGAAGTTTTTGTAAGGTTTAACTTTAGTATGATGCCAGAGATCCAAAATCTCTCATACTCCGATCCGTTATCTCATTTCGCCACCAAAATTGCAATTGGATTGGGAGAGGCAGATGAAGACCTTGCCAACTCGACGAGTTTTGTTTCTCTTCTTCCTAGATCAAACCTGATCGGTGCTGTATCAATGAAATTTGTACAAAGGTTAATTAGTAGCCGCTTTGCTGTACTTGGATGGCCAAAAGTAAGTGGTTGTCTCCTAACAAGGACGTACAAGTTTTGAACATTTGCAATCTTACAGCACTCACCCCCTACTCCGGTGGTGTTTGTTGAAACCCTGTTTCCGGATCCCAAATCACCAGCGGATGTCTCGGATAGCCATGAAATCTCTACTTTGAGGCTTTTTCCAGTTCGAAGAGATGTTGCCTGGAGGCTTATCCAAGACTACAATGAAGATTCTGTCTTGAGTGGTTTTGCCCTCCTGGGTGGAGTTTGGACATTTCTTAATGGAATATTTTCCATTCTTTTTGGATGCACGTTACTTCTAATGCTCTTTGGTATATACTCCCCCTCTGATCTTAATCGCAGGCTGACTTTCTGCAAAAAGGAATCAAACCATTATCCATATATGGCCTCGCTCACTTGATCACGGGCAACAAGACCTCACTTGCCGAAGGTTCCACCATGACAGCAGACGAGCAACGTCACTTCCTTGCTCAGTTGCGCGAACATCTCATGGACGTGGGTGACCTAGAGGAAACAAGCTCAAAGGCCTTTCCAACTGACATTGAAAGCAATAATCCGTGCAGACAAGGCTCGAGTGAGACAGAGCGGAGCTCTATCTCGTACATTTCTGTTCGAGAATCTGAAGATGGACATCGCCCTTCTTCCGTGAGCTCAACTGACAAGACACTCGAGGTGGAGCAAGACCAGTATGAGGTTACAAGATAAGTGGGCTGAGGACCTCTCAGACTAGTACGTTACTACCTGTGCTTATCTTCTCGGACCCATTGACGCACAATGAACATCATCGCAGTTAGACTGATTACAACGTTTTGTCGAGGATTTGATGACTCTTCGTTTTCATCCAACCTGGTAACTTTGTTCGTTCCCTGGAGTAACAGCCATACAAGTCTTGGCATATCAGGGCAATCAATGGCAGCTTGTAACTCACATCACATGTCCATCAATCAATTCGACCAACTTACCCGTAGATCACTGAATAATATACATAACAGTTCAAGTTGCATCGCCGTCCACTGTCCAGCCTTGTCCGCACTTTATACGGCATCCGTCGAGATCACAACGACGTAAGCGGAAAAAGCATGCGATCTCGCTCCTAGCGTGACCCGCAAGGTAATATGATCTTACCAAACGACCGTACAAGTGGTCGGGTGCAGGGGATTGGCAGTAATAAGCGGCCAACCTCTGGTTTGTGAGGCCGAGGGAGAACGCGGACGGCAAGCCTCTCGGACTAGTACGTTACTACTTGTACTTATCTTCTCGGACCCATTGACGCACAATGAACATCATTGCAGTTAGACTGATTACAATGTTTTGTCGAGGATTTGATGACTCTTCGTTTTCATCCAACCTGGTATCTTTGTTCGTTCCCCGGAGTAACAGCCATACAAGTCTTGGCATATCAGGGCAATCAACGGCAGCATGTAACTCGCATCACATGTCCATCAATCAATTCGACCAACTTACCCGTAGATCACTGAATAATATACATAACAGTTCAAGTTGCATCGCCGTCCACTGTCCAGCCTTGTCCGCACTTTATACGGCATCCGTCGAGATCACAACGACGTAAGCGGAAAAAGCATGCGATCTCGCTCCTAGCGTGACCCGCAAGGTAATATGATCTTATCAAACGACCGTACACTGAGTGGTCGGGTACAGGGGATTGAAAGCAATAAGCGGCCAACCTCTGGTTTGTGAGGCCGAGGGAGAACGCGGACGGCTCCCCCACAAAAACGCACAGCCGACGCGGGTGCCGAAGGCTGAACAAGGTGGCTAGCCCCAAAAGCATTTTTGCTGTTTGGGTTTGGAGGTAATACTCACTCCGGCTTTCGATAGTAGTGTAATTGGCCTCGCCTCTAATCACAATTCATAACTTGTCAGTCTGAAGGTCCACCAACCGGTGAATGACCCCCGTGTAGGTTTAACTTAGCATTGAAAGCTGGAGTCAAGTCTTAAGAGCTAGAGGTGGTGACATGACTCAACGGGCACAGCAGCTCACACTCTAATCTGTATGGTGGCCATCACGAATACCGGCTTCCATTTGGCATGAGGGCCAATGTCTAACAAGGTCATAGGCCAAATTCAATAAGGCGCAGACAACGACGGTTTAATAAGGCTTGAAAGCCGGTTAATAGGGCTCGAAAGCCAACGGTTCAATAAGGCATGAATGCCAGCAGTTTAATAAGGCTCGAAAACCAACAATTTAATAGGGCCAGAGGCCAACATATAGTAGGGTCCGAAGGCCCCATCCAGCGGGTCGGGATATGGTCACGGAGCGTGTTATCACTTGCGTCGTGCGTTGTGTCGTGCGTCGTATCGTGTATTGTGTCGTGCGCTGTGTCATGCGTCGCATCGTGCATTGTGTTGTGCGTTGCGTCGTGCGTTGTGTCGTGCATCGCGTCAGGCATTGCGTCATGCATCGCATCAGGCGTCATGTCGTGCATACGTGCAAAGGTCTTGCTGCGTGCGTTTGAGACTCGAGTGCCTATCGAGCTTTGGGTCCTGGGTTCACAAGTTCTCTTGTTGGTGGTCGGAGCTCAGGGCTTACGACTGGTGTCGTGGGTCGTTTTGGGTCGAAGCGGGAGAGTCGTCACATGTCGGCAGAGGTGGGTTCGTCACGTATGTCTTGATGGGTGTGCGGACGCATGGCGTTCTCGGCAAGAGGGATTGTGTGGCCAGGACAAATTTAGAAGAGAGATTTACGCGCTCGGAATCGAAGTATCAAGGCAAGAGTGTGCCGTGACACTTGTTTAGTGACATACTCTCTGTGACAGGTCACTTGTTCGCGAGAAATCGAACTCGGCTCGTTCCTCACCAAGTCCTCTACTTTGCGTTCGTGGTCACATGGTCTAAAGGCCTGGATGGAAGGATTCCGCCCACCCAATTTCCCTCACCCAACCAGGCATTCTACTTGATACTTTTCAATAGCTGTCTCAAAATAACTTGGCCGGATCGAACTATTTTTTTTGACGAAGTCACCGGTTGGCAATCAAATTTTGCAGTTGGGACAGACGCCACAGATTTCTAGGGTGTGCCCACTGAATAATTTCAATTTGACACCGCTCTCCTCTGAGTCCTCGCTGGGAAACCATCAGCTCAGGCTACAGTCAGCTAGATGTACACAGAGAACAGTTGTAATATTCACGGGTTGGAAATTGCCATTTCGAGTCTCGATCCCGCCAGCTGTAAGCTGGTCCTACCAACAAAAATTCTCGCTGGACGAGTCCACCACTCCATTCACGGTTTTCGACTTCGCCTTCGTCAACTATCAATATTAACAACTGCCTACAACTTATATATGCAACTTCACAATTACGACGGATCCTCCAGCTCTCAATTGCTCTGGGGTCTCTGATTTTGGGCGTCCGGGACGCAGCATGGCTTCTGCTGGGCGCGAGCACACGAAGTGCGTCATGAATGAAGTATGTCCTCTCCGGCTTCAGTCCGTCCTCCCTCCACCTATGCACCTGGGGTGGAGCCACGATGTTGTTTGTCTGGGTGGTAAAGGATCTAACGAGAATTCAGTTATTGACTTTGTGTTTTTGGAGATCAAGGTATCCCCCTTGGTATCGAACCCAAGTTAGATGACCTTTGGGACTCTCGTCCAGCCACTTGACGTTAAACAGCCTATTGTTTTCAATCCTGCTATCAAGCTTGATATGGTGGGCCATCCATCTCGCCTTCTTGACTACGTCATCTATCCCTGTATCCACCCCGGACAACACGACTGGGACTTCTAGCTCCTATAAAGTTTCAAACAAGGCGCTCATCCTGGACCCCTATCTTCTTTCCTTGCTCACCTGCCATCACATTGTGCATTCAGATCACGTTCGTTAAATGACGCTCGATTGTCTATCTGGTGCATCCACGTTCAGGAGCATGCTCATACTGTGTAGACGACTGTCACGAATAATTCAGGAACAGCTGGCCCATATGAAAAGCTCATTTTCTCTCCTTCAATCGATACCATTGACAAACGACGCGAAGGACGCGTTTACCGGTGTTAGTATATCTTTCCAGTTGTTAAGACCCCACCTGACCTCTAGTAACCGTTCAACGGTCATGCTTCAGCGATCCAGGCAAATGGAAAATATTTTGCTCACAAGCACCGAGAGAGAGCTCATGTCCCGCGCCTCCTCCCCCACCAATGAATTTGGCTGTTATTTCCGCATTTCGGCAAATCCGCCGATGGAGTGTGGAGTATTCGGTATCAGAGAACACATCCTTACGAAACACGAATGTGTTTTATGTGCATTTTCAAGCTTCCGATCCAAGTGGAAGAGTAGATCTCATACAATTGAGGTAGTAGCACCGCCATTTCCCTGTCGAGAAGGTCGATTCAGCTAGAAATGCTTCCATAACGTTAACTCATCGACATGTATAGGCCCATGAAACATACAGTAAATGCCGCCTGTGGCTACCATTACTTAGCTCCACCATTGTGAGCGGTCAATTCGATTTGTATCCCTTTTCCCTGTGCACTGAAAGACCTTGTTTGAGAAGTTGAGAGATCTATGTCATATTCTTTTCAGTTCTGATTTCTTTTTTTCGACTAGCTTCGAATGGCGATATCCTTTTTGTGCGCCAAGGAATTGAGGGACATTTTATTTAGTCACAGGTGCATGGAACAAATCCTTGCATCGCGTTTGAAAGGTGGGGTGGCCGAGTAGGAGAGCGACGTAACGTACCTAATGTATGTTTGATAAAAATCCAACGCTCCACTGATTAAGGATTTAGCTCCAAGTTTGCCATATGCTGGAATTTATTCTGGTGCAGTCCTGCAATACTATGCGGCATATTCGGCCTATGTGAGTGGTCCCATGACATGAGATGTCGCTGGGGCACGGCCTCATGTCTAGTATGAAATTTCAAAATCTCAAAATTCGATTGGAGGTCAATACCTGTATTCTAATGGATGGACTATACGGATCGCGTACCCTGGTTGTACCCTTGTCTCGAGCTCCTCATGAATTTACGGAACAACGACAACATGATATCAACAGAAGACTGGTTTAAGTGAGTATGTTGTCCGTCATTTGATTCCAACGGAGCTGGAGTCTTTTCCGCAGTCAGTAGTAATGTAAATTCTTTCAAGGGTGGAGTATATTTAATGCCGTCCGACTGCATTGTTTGCCAAGACAGGATGTCGGAAAGACCTGATTTTTATCGTGCCACCTGTGATTGGTACCATTGGAGGGCCGTCCTTTTTTGTTAGAATTCAGCCCCCAAAAATCATATAAAAGCCTTCGCCTTCTGTCGAAATACCCCAGCAAGAACTTCCCAACGCCTCTTCCTGGTTAGTTCTCTCTTGAAACTTTCGAAAGCCCTTGACTTATACTCTATCTCCAGTTGCTTGAATCAAGTCGTCTATCGTCTAATCAACACCAACTTTCCATCTAGCAATTAACTCGTATGTCGCTTCTCTTTGCTTAGAGCAGACCCACGGTATACTCATAGATACTACTCTCAGATAATGAAATTCAACTTCGCCACTACCGTTGTTGTCGCTGCCATCACTTTCGCCTTGGGTGGCAACGCCGCAATTTCCTGCCAGGATGAGGGAAATGCCAGAGGCTCAATCTGCGTCTTTGGTGATTGCCCTGACGGCTGGAGGAGCGTCTTTTACGACTACGGCTGCCCCGACGGTGCTAAATGCTGCATCTAAATTGCCGACTTGATGACTACGCATTCTAGTACCTGAAGTATGATGTTTAAGGCTACGTTTTGTTGACCGCTTTTTGTATGACCGTGAAATTTTCTACATAAATGAATGACATTATTCTTGTGATGTAACGCAATACGCCCGAACCATTTAGCAAAGTTTTGCGAAATCTCCCTTTGGTCCTAGTTGAACTTGACACCACGGTGTACAATTCGTCATAAGTTGAATGCGTCGCCCCGGATCCGCAGCCAAGTCAAGCAACTTTCTTGAAATTTCGCTGGCTACTTTGACTACGTCATCTAGCTGGTATCAAACATCTTGTCTGTTTTCAGCAGAAGTCAAATATGTGTTAAAACTGCGAAATTGATTTGCAAGCGGTGTTATCGAATTAAATAGCCTCCCTCAGAGAACTCGATCCTCACATTTCCGCAAGACGCCTTCAATGTAAGTTACAGAGTATTTAATTTGAGAACATGTACAGAACGAGGTACAAGGAGCACATTCAGCCTACTAGATACCCCTCAGCTTTTCTGCCAATTCGCGAGCCTCGCTGTGTGACATCCCGCAAACAGTGATCAACTTCTGCAGTGCCTCGCCTTCCACCTCCACATTCTCGTGTACCTCCACTGTCTTCTTGATCAACCATAAGAACACGTTCTCCGTCCTATACGTGGTGTGTACGACGGTCTTGAACCACTCGGCTGGTGGAACGCACCAGGGTGTGCACAACGATGTGGATCGTATGAGACTCTGGATCTTTCTACGAGATTCGGCATATTCTTCATCAAATAGATGGCCGTTCCCACGTCTCCTCCCTCTCGACGCCGTTATACAAGCAGAACCAACAGGGGAGATTCCATACGCCTGGAAAGTTCCCTTGTTAGTCCACCACCACTGATCCATATTCTCCTCTAATTCGCATCCGGTGATCGCGATGACAATCGGAACTCGAGATTGGCAAATGATGTCATTGAACAGCTTCCAGTTCTGGGGTGCGGAGCTTCTGATACGGGGTTGGCGCATAACGAACATCAGTAGGCTGACGCCGCCAACGTCAGAGAGGCTTCGCAGGAGCTTGTACAGCAGGACAATCGCCTCTGACTTGGGAACACGCCCCGCGTCTCCTTCATCTAAACCTGCGGTGTCCCAGAGCGTCACGGGATCACCAAAGACGTTAACGTCGTAGCTGCGACTTTCGAACGTGCAGCCTCGGGCTCCGCTAGATGTATCCGCAACGTGTTCGTTATCGGAGAGCATGTTGACGATGCTGCTCTTTCCGCTCCCCGACTCGCCGAACAATATAACGTTAGCTCTCGGCATAAGGAATGATCGTCGACTCTCGAGGGAGATAAATCTGCGAGGATGTTAATGAGTTCTCTGGAGTGATTTCGAGACCTTGGCAGTTGCGGCAGCAGGATTCCCCTTTATATACTGATTGTGTGTAAGGC
>KQ962757.1:66158-106919 GCA_001563735.1 Leucoagaricus sp. SymC.cos
GAAATTCTGATAGATAAGCAATAGATAAAAACCGTGACATTTTGGTTGACCCTCTAACAATTTACCTACTTTCCACCGTGACTTCCCAGTATTTAACAATAAAAATAGGGTACCATGACATGATGAATTGTTACATTTAAGGACATGACAGTACTTGACAAGTTGTGCTGAAGATTTCCTCCGACGAGTCCGCTATCAATAGGGGCCTCCAATGCCAGGTTCGTGTGACTCGGTAGATCCGAGGTGGACCTCAAATTGCCTGCTGCTTGCACAAGTTACCCTTCTTCTTTTTAAGCTCACCACCTGGATGGTCCTCAGAGATGTCGGCCGGGTTTCAATCCATCGCAAACCTTAGGCGGGATGATATTGTGATTCTGTGTGTTATCAAACTAGTTGGCTGGATTTTACTGGTATACTGATATTACAATCAGTATTATAGGGCCACGCGGAGCTGGGAAAAGCCACGTAAGATTTACAAGAATTTGAGTGCTTGCAACAAACATTTACATGCCTCTAGTTCATTGATGTCCTTACAGGTCAGCAAGGCCGACGCACAGGACAGCCACCATCCCTTGATATACAGACCGTTCGCATCGCACACAAAAAGTATGGAACTCGTGTGGTTCTCGTCGAACTCCCTGGTTTTGGCAGGGCGAACAGCAGCACCGTCTGGTCAGACTTGCAGGTATTAGGTGCAATGGGTGGCTGGTTGCAGATGACGTGAGTGACAGTTTACAATGTTTCAGTGGGCCATATGTCGCTCAGGTACGACATGCAGATACCAAAATGATATCAGTATCAGCGGCGTTATCTACTTGCAGCGCATCACTGATGACCCAGAAGCAATCGGTCCACAAAAGAATATTCGTTTTTTATACGATATCTGCGGCGATGTCTTCCTGAGGAAAACCGTTAATTTAGTCTTAGCAACAACAATGTGGGATAAGAATACTCAGAAGGCAGGAGTGGCAAGGGAAAAGGAGCTGCGCTCAAAAACGTGGAAGCGGTCAATCGACGAGGGTGCAAAAATTGATCGTTTAGGAAGTGGGAGAGAGGACGTGTGGCGAGTTCTGACAAAGGCTATTCCAAAGGATTTCCAAGGAGGATCATTGCTCTTGCAGGAGCAACTGGTACGCTTTCAAATGAATCTCAAAGAGACTCGAGCGGGCCAGACGTTACATGACTCCCTGAAGCAGTTTATTTCGGATCAGGATCAAGCCTTGCAGCGTGTCCTTGCCGAGATTGAAAATCCGAATGATCCGGTATCGCGAAAGCACCTTGAGCAGCAGTATAACCAGCATGTTATGGACCTTCAGAAGGCGAAAGAAGAGGCAAAACAGCTGGAAATTTGGCCAAGACCTTGGGAGTCGGCGGCAGTGAGTCAAGTCTTTTTGAGCGTGACAACTTCAGGGTCACTGATCTGCTTGGTCTAGAGAACCAACACCTATTCTCGTAGTGCTGCAAAACCTAGCCCTGGACAACCCGAGCCAGTTTCACAAGGCGCTAACCAAGCATCCAACTACAAACCACCATCCTCAGGCTCTCTAAGCTACGCCATGCCAGCCTTACCGACGAGAGTTGAATCACACCCATGTGGTTTCGGGGACAGACGAACAAGTAGAACCTCAACCGCGTCTTCTGCCACCCTTCAACATGTAACTTCAGTCTCTTCAACACTACCCTCTTCCATTATTGCCGGTAACTCTATTTCATCTCAGTCATGGCAGTTCATTGTCGACCGTGCCAAACAAGATGGTACCACCTTTGTTATATCAGGTTCAGATTCTCTCTTACCTTGATCATCTGCAGGCTCTCTAACTGCAAATCATGGAGATCTCAGGAACCAGTCAGAGCCGATCTCGGATGAAGTGTTAAAGAAGTCGCGTTCTCTAGCACTAAAAATTGCTATGAACAAAGAAAAAAGAACGGCACTGGCTGGGCTTCGAGGTAAAGGTGCCCAAGTGATAGCCGACTTTCTTGATCAAGTATGTTTTTGACCAGTAGTCTGATCGTGTCCTTCTTTCGGGCTGACTTATGACCTGACATGAATTTGAAAGCTTTTGAATGAAACTGGCACAAATGCACTACAAGCTGAAGAGAGGAAATCCGTACTCTCGCTCCTCACAAAGCTCGCCAAATCAGCCCAAGTCTTTCCAGGATGCTACGAGTTGAAGGAAGTCAGTTGCGACTTCGACATGCCTCTTTACGAGGGTGGTTTTGGTCTGATTTACAAGGGTGACTATCAAGGTCAGGTTGTCTGCGTGAAGGCTATTCGGATGAATGAAAAACAAAAAACTCGCTTGATCCAGGTGAGAGTCACTTTCTTAGACCGGCACTGATTCTAACAAGTGCCTTGGTGACGTTTATGCAGGCCCAGGCAAAAGAGTTTATAATATGGGCACATCTCTCGCATCCGAGAATTCTCCCATTTTATGGCGTTTTTCAGTCTGAAAAAATGAAGCCGGGAATCTGCCTTGTTTCACCATGGATGCCGAATGGTGATCTCAATCATTATTTGGAAGAAAACCCTGAAACACCTCGTATCCCCCTGGTAAGGCACTTGGACTCTGGAAGAAGAAGTTGTCTGCTGAGCCGAATTTTCATTTAGATTGTTGACATCATCGCTGGATTGCGGTATCTTCACGAGTTGAAAATCGTACATGGTGATCTCAAAGCTGTATCTATCAAGTTAATCTACCCACTATCGTCTACTGACCAAGCGTGCAGAAAAATATCCTTATTTCAAAAGATAAACGAGCAATGATCGCGGACTTTGGCATATCATATGTGAATTTGACTGGCGTCTCAACGGGAGACACGGGAGGCACTCTCAATTGGATGGCCCCTGAGATATGCATCTCGGGTGGACAGGCACCAGTGACGGTCGAGAGTGACATGTGGTCATTCGGTTGCGTTTGTTACGAGGCATGTCATATTTCTGCATTGCGAAACTCCCGACTAATCTCTCATTCGGAAGGTCTTCACTGGGATGGTACCATTCTTCCAGTACAACCAGGCACAGCTGTTTGTCGCCTTTTGCAGAAGGCATATCACACCATTCATCGTACCCCAAGGATCAGTAGGCATCGATCCTGGGATACGAATATTGATGAGAATGTGTTGGGAACATGAGCCGAAAGACCGGCCCACATCCGTAGCTTTTCACAATGCTGTCGTGGGCATGGAGATTTCGGATGATCGCTCTGATACAGATATCTTTTCATTCGGAAAATCAGTCAAGCCCAAAACTGTTATCGACTATCAGCTCACTTGCGGGCTTCTCAGCCAGGTGTGTCGTGGCTAGCAGAGATCTAGCCGAAACATTGATCTTTTCACTTAGATCGTCAATGACATGAAGCCTACGCTAGAAGACGCTTCCGTGCCAGTTGCAAAAGATGTCGAAGCATAATTCTAGGCGAAATTTTGGCAGTCGTAGGTGACCTGACGATCAGCATTTGTAGGAAAATTGAAATGTGATGATACCCTGATTCAAGCATTAGTTTGCTAATCACTACTCAGGTACATAACTCATCATGAGGTCTCTAGTTCCCATTTCCTTCGGGTTCGATAGATAAAAGTCAGTCATAGTACGTTCAAGGTTCAAGAAATTCAAATTGCACTATCCGCACAACCGTGCAATGCCTTCGAGAGTTAATATTACCCACAGCTGATGACACTATGTACCTAACCAGGATAGGATGGCGATTAACTGAGGCCGACGCGTTTTTGTGAGATTAGTGAGAAGTCAACTACATAACTACAACTGTCCAAGACCGCTAATTGATTCATGCCCATCACCCGGTATTGCGAGGATCGATATAGGTAGCTCGCAATCAAGCCCGCGATTTTTCTTCATGAACCTGATAAGGAGGCAGGCTCACATCTTGTACGACCATAGCAGGCGGTGGGGTTCTTAAACCACGGCACCAACCGGAAATCCTCTTCCGGAAACAGATAACCAGGATGACTATGATGACAAAAATCACGCCACCAATAGTGATTCCGACGATATCACCAATCGAAAAGTCTAGCTCGCTCTGATTATCCCAATAGTTGTCGGAGGGTAGGTCAGGTGGGATACCCTGAGTACTGATGGTAGTGGTGGGGGCATTGCCTCGAAGTTGGCGCTTAGGATAAGTTGAGTTAGCCCTACTCCGACGCAACGACAGGAGCGCTCGCGTATAAACAATCGCGTCCAATATCAGTTCTGAAGTCCCATTAGGCCACATGCCCAGGTTTACAATCGAGAGATTGTGAAATTCCGGGTTCAGTTGCCGCGAAAGCACAGGCACGCTATACCTGTAGGGACCCAGGACGGTTGAATTGAAGCCATCCACGGTAACCCCGTCCAGGACGAAGGATAAATTGACCTGTGTACCGCTTGCTATCACACAGTAGACATAGACCGCACTCCCTTTAACGGTAACAAAAAATCAGACAATGAGACTTCGATTGATAACAAGAGGTTTTGGATATACCGTTAAAACTGAAGTCAACGCGGGGGAGGGCGGTGACACCACCACCGGTCGTCAACCTCTCTGAGGGGTCGTACTATGACGGAAATAACAAAAAATCAGACAATGAGACTTGGATTGATAACAAGAGGTTTTGGATATACCGTTAAAACTGAAGTCAGCGCGGGGGAGGGCGATGACACCACCACCGGTCGTCAACCTCTCTGAGGGGTCGTACTATGACGGAAAATCAGTCTCATCGACCAAGGTGCTGTTCAAATCCAAGGACTTACATCGTACCAATGCCACGTCCCGTTGTGCACCTCTGAAGTGACAATGGTACTCGACTTCCAGCCATTTGACGGTCCGTATTCAATTACATTACCAGTAATTGGATCCACCCCAGAATCATCAACCGTAACGTTTACAAGTGCAGCATTAGCGACAGTGAGGAGAAACACAGTGACACAGAGAGGATGAAATAGCTTCATCTTCGTCCAGATCATGAGTTCCATCTTGGGGTTTATAAGACTCTGGTCAGAAAAATCATTTCACTCGCAGTTCCCGAGCCACGAAGTCTCTACACTATGAGCCTTATGATCAATCGTATGTTTGACAGATCTATTCAAAGGTACTTATATCATATCGACTGCTTCATGAGAAACAGCGTCCACAAATATCAGTACACCTATTGATACAGTCATCCAAATCTACTACCCTCGGCCCCTGAGGATATCCGTCCCGAGGTATCTATCTGTCCAACGTGTCAAGTATTGTACAAGTGGGCAGGGACCTCGTAAGTAGGTCCGTGTTAGGGTAGAGCCCCTGGGTAGCTCTACCCAAATGTGAAAAATTGCCCGTTCGAGAAAATGAGATTATACTAATATCAATCTTGTGCTTAGGGATCGTTCTGTCCGTGCCTATCGAACCCCACGGTATAGAAATGAATTGCGATTTTAGCGAAACGCTCGCTCCTGCAACCTGATGAGAAAAGGTGGAGGAATTGCTCTCAAGATTCTGGACATACCTGGAGAAAGTGATGGCATCAAGCTATGTCCGTTCGAGTCTGAGGATACGATCGATGGGACCGTCGGCTACCAGCGCCTAGAGGCATCCAACGCAGGCTCAGAGGTTCATTTCCAGACCCGGACGTGTCATCAGAATCCGGCGCGACAACCATTGGCTCTTCGAAATCAACAATGTATGGCAAAGGTGAAGGCTCGTCAGAGGGCGACAGACCCACACCGTGAGTTCGTAGATGTCGCTTGGCATTGGAAGACACAGAAAACCGCTTTGAACAACCTGGGAAACCACATTCGAATGCTAAATAACAATAACTGATCAGAAGGGTTTCGAAGATCATAAGCGACGGAGACGCCGTACGTTTTTCCTTGGTATGCATATTCATGTGAGCGCGAAGCCCACTTGGCCTAAGGGAATATAATAAGTTTATCGTGAGAGAGATTCAAAGAATACGGCACATACCGAGGGAACGGCTTTTGGCAGATCCCACAGAAATGGTACTTGACTTTCTTCGGTTTAGAGTTTCCAGGCGCTGAAGGCTTTAAGACGTCAGACTTTGCCGATGAATGCTGTGCGCGGCACTAACCTTTGCTTTTTGCTTTGGAGAATCAAATACAATCATTTGTACGGGACACGGGTCTTGAGAACCTTCTAGATCAGTGTCCTGTTCCACGCTCTCGTCAGAGGGTGAAGAATCCCTTGAACAAGAGTCACGATCCACGAAGGAGTGCTCATAGCACGGAGAATGCACCTCGGACACGTTATTGGACGAGGTGCTGGAGCTTCCACTATGCCCGAGTGGTGCTATATCAAATAGTTAGCCATCAACGGATGAGAAAACGGTTGTGAACGAACCATATGAATGCGAAAGGTGGAGCGGAGGTAGAGGGGTGTCTCTTGAAGATGATTCGGGGAATGTACGGAGGGGAGGCAAAATCACGCTTTCATGATCAACTATATCGTTTATAAGTCATCTGAGCATCAGATATGTCTTGAATAACCTACCGCTTAAATCGTTTAACAGTTCAGAAAACCGAGGCAACACGGCTGTAGACATTTCGGGAGTAAAGAGGTACTAAGAGAGAGAAAATGACGCTCAGTAAACGATGAACGGCTGCAGAACAGGAGCTTTAGCTTACGTTCTAGTAAGTACGTTTGTATTCCAAGAGTGTAATGAGGTGCTGATAGAGAGAATGAGGGGAGGAAGAGGAGGGTATTAGTTCGTTGTATGGGAACTCTTCGCGCGTTTAGAATCAAAAGCAGTCGTCACTGACGTAGCTTTTGCATCGTTGAGTGATGTATGTGACGTCATTTGTGCGTCTTGCTCTTGCTAATCTAGTGAGCGCCGTTCATCCCAAAAGGGAAATATCACTGAAGAACCCCGATGTGCTTCTGGATAAAGTCTGTAATTCTGGAAAAAATACACATGGCGCGCAAAGGGAACAGAAGATCGTCAACAATTCAAACTGACAACAGCACCACCACAGGTCCGCAGGGCCCACCGGACAGTGGCGTTGCTATAAAAATATACCAATGGTCATTCGCAGATTGTAGCCTAAGCCCCAGAAAATGGAGAGCTGTGCCAACTCGAGCTGCCACTTGAGCCAGCCACTTATGAAACTGGGCATTTCTTCCTATTTCAGTGCACTGGATCTACAAACCCAGCAGACCACCTGAAGCAAATCACATATGCACGGCTCAATGCGCGCGGTGGGGGGGGACACTTATTTACCGCCATTCTTCGGATAACAACTCCTCCGCCACAGGTGATAGTATTCAAGATAGATGGTCGCCCCCGGCTTCCAGGGCCCGCGACGAGGTTCTCGTCGGAGAGCTCTACTTCTGTCTACTTTCTCTCCGAGGAATCACCCGAATATTGAACATCAGTACTAATGGTCATTTGGCTAGCAGTAGTGCATCGAAATGATGGAATGTTTGGGCCACTACAAGCTGTTTGCTCGTGCCGGCTGATATGTTTGGTACCGGATGTTGGTTGCAGTGCTGGTCGCAGTGATCGGGACCGTGGGGTACTTGGCGGGGATCAGATGACGTTCCCTAATTTAAAAGCTCCCACTTTGTACGATCTGCGTAATCGTCATCTGAGCACCCCCAATCCTCGTTTACACATCTCACACAGTATGCCAGCCCAACCTAACGTCGTGCACATCGCACTGCAAATACATGTATCTCCTGTAACGTTATCCTCCTTCTCCAAAACGTTGGATCTCTTCGACCCAGTACGTGAAGAGGGATCTATCAAGGGATTTGCATAGACTATTGCAACACATCCAATTCCAAGGGAGCCGAGTTGTACCTCGATTCTTCAGAAGAATTCTCCTTAGAACCTATTTCATTTTCAACACTCGTACAGAAAATTCTCGTTCAATCAAAAGAAGCACATCATCTAGGCAATGACGAAATCCACGCAACTTTCATACGTCTGGACATTAAATGCGTACCACCACCACTGAATGGCGCACTTTCCGGCTTCATTACACTTGTCACCCAAGTTTGACGGAATGGTGACATTGAAGTCGGCTATGAGCGTTCGTGAAAAGTCAGCCTTCTCTTGGCACAAACAGCAGGTCCTAGCGCTTACTCTCGTTCTTTGGCCAGTCAGGAGGTCCCAAGGAGTTGTTGGTGTACACCGGCCAGTTAAAGAGGGGTGCTCCAACTGTGGTCTGCGTCACTAAGTCGACAACGGAGACGTTCTGGCGTGTTTGAAGCCGAGGTCAATAGTAATTGCAGAACGATGTCGTTTTCCGCATTGGTACTTACGGCTTTACCGGTGTGTCTTGCTTCAATATCGACCAGGAAGTTCACGACTTGACCGCCCTTGAAGGTCTGTACCTTGTCGAGATTGTCCTCGAGCTATAAATTCAGAAGCGCCCGAAGGGTCAATGCCGATCAGAATGTCTCGATTAAATGGACGGAGTCTACCTGGTATCCCTTGCAGAAAAACAAGTGGCACGCCTTCGCGTCATAATCCGCATCTATCTTCGCTGCCGAGTTCTCGATCTAATCGAATATCTCAACTAAATAAGCTCTCAAGAGGCTACTTTTTTTTTGACATACAGGTCCATACAAGTCCGATTTTAGAACCCTGTTAACGGCAGTCCCGCATTTGGCCAGGTTCGCATCACCGAGCTGTTCGATCCGGGATCGGTTACCACGATAAAACGAATGTTTAAATACAGAGAACACTCACTCCTCGAGTGGGAGGGCTTGTGACACGACCATGTCCAAGGACTACCGGTAGTGCAGCGAGGGTGGAAGTAAAGATTGTGTTCGTTTTCATGATCTAGATGAATTTGTATTGAGTATAAGACGATCTCTTGACGACTTATATACAAGTATTTCTCCGTTCGGCTGAAATGAAGCGTCTTTAGGAAAATCAGCTCAATGGTTCTTTAAGACCCGGCGGCCCGGTCTCAGTTTTATAACGAGTGTTGCTGCTGAACACTTGAGCAACACTGAGCACCATTCGAGTGGTGGCGGGCCGTGATTGTGAAGTACTTAGTAGTAGTACAAAGCGGCGCATAGCCTATTTTAGCCGTATGTAGCGGCGAGTCCTCAACTTGACTGCCCCCTTATCGTGCCTTTCTTCCTCGAGCATCACATATACACAAGCCGGTCGTCCAATCATAATCGCCTAGGATGGATTTGCGTAGTGAACATAGATTTATTTGCCGAGCCCAAGCACATGTCTGAGTTAACTGGCGGTCCGTAAGAACATGATAGTAATTGCCTTCGTAGATACCCAGGAGCATCATACTATTGAGCCCCGGGCCGCCACTTGGCAACTGATAGGACAGAAGGGATGGATAGACTTCGGCAACAAGAATGGGGTACCTCTACTCCAATCACTTCTAATGACAATTCATCGGTGATTTTTCGCAGCGACAACTTTTTGGTACAGTGTTTTATTTGAAGCGAATGATGCTGTAGCCTAAACAGAAGAGAGAAATAGGCCTGGTATAGGGTACAACGGCACTGAAATCGATATACGATGATGACGAGGGAAAAAAGAGACATGTGCGTGATATGTATGTTGAGTTCCTGCGAACAGGGCGTCCCATATCTGAGAAGTATTGAGGCAACGGCACGACTGAATGCTCATGATCGGCCCTCTCGTGTTCGGCTACTCTTCGTGTCAATCCTCACGTATTCACTCTCCTCGGAAGCGCTACCGTTGTTCACGAGCGGATCAGGATTTGGAACATCCTTCTTGACGTTCATGTACGCCTCTCCGAGGATTTGCAGCGCAACGGCACGCAATTGAGCTTTGTCTCGCGAGAGAATAGGGTCTGTCAAGACGTTGTCGCAAACTTCGCGTAGCACGGACTCTATCTCGAGTTTGGTTCCCTATTGAAATAGTCAAATCCACTGAGTATCAGGCTGCGACTGACTATGAGCAGGTAGTATGATCAACACCTACCTTGAAAAGCGCTTGAATGCCTTTCTCGGCAGCCTGCTCCTCCAGCTTCCGTTTTTCTTCGGGACTGAGATTTCCTGCCTTCTCCGCAGCTTGTATTTGATCGAAAACAGTCTTGAGCTCTATTGCGGCCCTCAGCGTCGATACACTGTGAGGAGGGTGAGACGTGTCCTGGTAGAGGCGTAGACTACTGAGTCGGACTCACGTCTCGCTGAAAACATGGTATTTTCCTTGAACGTTGTGGAGCCAGCCTCCGACGCCGAGGAAAGTCTGGTTCGTTGCAAGATGATGTTTTGCCTTGGATACGTAGACAAAACCAATTGCTTGTAGTAGTTCATAACCGTAAGATTCTCGTTTGAGATCTCTGCAGAATTCTGGTGTTAGCGGAACGAAAAGAGATGGTAGAGGGAGATTACGCACTCTGCCTCAATTTCGCATATCGTTCGCCAACTCTTAGAAACATCAGCATCGTCGGGTCCGGCGGCAGACTCGGTGAAGATGCCGAGTTTTCGCGTCAAGTTCCCAACGAGCTGTTCAACTCGCTTTGCTCTGGCAGCAGCTTTCTGGGAGGGGTATGAATTGGTGCAGATAAAGTGAGTTGTAGAAGAGAGACACACCTCGGCAGCCTTCTGTCTCTCCTTCTCCTCCTTCCGTGCCCTTTCCTCGGGTGTCATTATATCTCTACCCTTCGCATCCTTCGGCCGGGCTTGTTCCTCTGCATCTTCCGCCTCTTGCAAGGCCGTCTTCATCTCCCTCGCCAGGCTAATGTCTCCAATGATTGCCGTAAACCTCTCTCCACCAAAGATTGCACCAAACAGCTCTTCCGGGTCGACATAACCTCCCTCAGGCGCACTTTCTTTCGGTCCAAACTCGTTGTACTTTTTCCTGAGCTCAGGATTTGAGAGCGTCTGGTAAGCAATTGCAATCTGCTTGAACCGATCCTCCGCCTCCGGGTCGTCAGGGTTCTTGTCCGGATGGTGTTTTATCGCCAACCGACCTAGATGAGTTATGCATGTCAGCCCCAATGAGGATGGTGGCACATAGTTGTATAGACGAGTGCATACGATATGATTTTTTGATATCATCCGTCGTCGCCGTTACTGGTACACCAAGTATATCGTAGTAGCCAGTCTCGAGTGGCCGCTCCTGTGTTCCAATCTTCCGACCTCGCTTGGCCTGTCCTTTGGTGCCATCATTGCTCGGAGTAGATCTGGACGTTGTAGGGCTAGAACTCGAGTGTATTGAAGCTATCTGGGTCGGATAAAATGCATGCGATAGCACATTTTGGCATGAAAAACAGCGAACTTGCAGAATTAGTCCTGGCCGCGGCTGGGGATTTGGGACTGGAAACTCAAGAGAAACATTACAGTGTGAGCATGCCGTAGAAATATGAGGGTATACAGGTCTTGAAGGAAGAATATGCTGAGATGGGTTCATGGACGTCTATGAAGACGATGAAGGGAGAAAGCGCCAAGACTGGCAAGAACCTGAGCCTGCCAAATGGGGTTAGGCGCTAATTTGAGTGCTGCGGCCTCGCAAACAAGCAAGTTCAATTCATAAAAACATACATGCTACTCGAGATACAACTCAAAATTCTACAACCAACCTACTCATCATGCTCGAGCTCTGTTAATATAACTTCTATTCTCTGTGCTGTAAGCGTTGCAGAGTCGTTTCAATCGCTCAAAATTCCCTCGTGTTGCGACGTCATTGACTAAAAAGGTCCCAGAATGAGTGATCGTGTAGCAGGCATATCATTCAATTACGACTTACTCTGTGACAAGTTTTCTGGGTTTATCCATCTCGTAATGTAGTCATGGATCAAATCTTCAAGTTCGGGTATCTCCCAACGCTTCGCCAAAAGTAAAGCCTCCAAAAGAACATCAAGTGAAGGGGACTGTGGGACGTTGGCGGTATAAATGTATTCTGACAGGGCCTCATCAGCACAGGTGAGTGGAAATAGGGATTTGAAGACACACCAAGAACGAAGGCAATAGAGAACCTCGAATAATCTGGCATTGGCACTCTGACCGGTGCCTCCGCGGACGCGGAACCTCTCCCCATGAATTCACTAGTCATCAAATGGTCACTTTGAGCGGCGAGGAATGATCTATGACCAAGGAGCGGTGCGTCTGGATCATCATCTCGCGCAATGAATGCAACATCAACCAAGCGCTCTTCCCCTCTCATTTGATTGTATTTTCTGCGAATTCGGACCAAGGCATCTGAACCCTGTGTGATGACGGGGCTGCGAGTCGTTGTGGGGTGCACAACTTCTTGGGCACCAGCAGCGATCAAGAGAAATCTGTATCGCTGGAGGAGTCGACGAGCAAATTTGAAGTTTCCTATGTCCCACATGTCGAGGGAAATCCCTGAAGCTGGTTCCCAAGACCAAGCTGTGCTAGGGTCGTCGACGTTAAGGAAGAGGAACTCGTCCCTGAGTTCACCGAGTTCTGCTGCTGAATCTTCTGCTCTCTCGTTTAGGAATTGGTATGTAGCGATCAAATCCGAAAGCACGGCAGGATGACCTGGGTGATCATTCGCCACCTGGCCGGCGAGGATGCGAAGATGTGCGATCTACACGAGCTTAGTGGATGGATTCAACGAAAGGAAAGTTCACTCACAACTTCAGATACGCTCGGTATGCCAAGTTTCAGATGAGCTCGTATCAGACTCTCGTTCAGGTCTCTCTCCGGCAATGCTCGCTGCGACCATGCAACAGCCACATACTCACTCCGAAGAATGTCCTGAGGAGCAACTAACTCATCGAACGCTCGCTGTCTATAACGGGATACATCCAATTCCGTACTCCCAGTTTCCCCTCGTTTGATCGGACCATCTCTCTTTGGCACGAATCCCACATCATCGATTAGATCCCATCGATGAGGACCGATTTCGCGATTCCCAAGAATCACAGGAAGACGATCGTTCATGATGTCAAAGGCAACCACTGCATCGTTCTTGTTCCCATTAGCAGCAATCAGTTTGACGCATTCTTCGAAGATCTCCATCGTAAGGTCTTCCGTCCTCTTGAGGTAAACCAGCCTGCCCTCAAGCTCCTGAAATTCGCGTGAAATGAAGTGGCGAGAGTTTGATGGAAATGCAACTTGGAAGAGCGATTCTTCTCGCGAGTAGAACTCTCGAACAGGGCGGAGGGTGGAATCGTACGCGTTTGGAAGACGTAATTCCGCTAAGGTATCGTGTACTGCGACTCGGTCTACAATTGCTGTTACTAGCCGTCGATATGAGGCTCGCTGAGTCGGATCAGGCATTGAATCTGGAAGGCCAACGGAGACAATTCTGAGAAGATCTTGATAGGACACCTCCCGCACTTGAAGCTTCGTTCTGAGAGTCGGTCGGAGAATGGTGGTTTCCTCTTGAGGAATGACGGCAATCTTTGCTTGAGTTATGTAAGAGGAGGCGATATCGTCGTCAAGGGACTCAGGAAGTAACACCAAGTCTGATGCGGGAGTGAACTCGAGTATCCCCTGGTGGTCGCGTGCCATCCAAACCGGTAAACTCTGAGCAGTCTCAAGTAATTCGGAGGGTATATCATGGAAGAGTTGGCGCCTTATCCATTTTGAGAATTCGATACGATCTTCGTTGCTGAATTCGTGATGGAACTTTTGAAGTAATAATTGAGGATCCATTTCTTTGAGTGCTATTAAGATGTCTCTCATTCTGAAAGCGTTGGGGAAATTTTGACGATTGTCAAAAATGCGAAGGAGAGGAGGTGGGAAATCTGGCGCGGAAAGTTGTATGAGGGGTACTCCGAGAGTTGCGAGGCATCGACAAGCAAAATCGTCGACACGGCCCGGGACAATAGGAACACCCCCGTCTTTGCACACTTTGAGCGAGATGTATTGGTTGGTGAGTCGCATAGGAACAAGGGGGAAATCACAGATGTCGGTGTATTGGAGTTGTAAGTGGGGGAAGTAATGCCAGAACTCATTGATGAATTGCTGCAGGTCTGGTTCGGCGGCAATGTCGATTTGGGGCCGCTTAGGGAATTTGTCCTCGATGAGTGTTGCGAGCGAGTGGGAAGTAAGGGTTTCGACATTGAGTCCTCTATTCAGAAGCATGTCGGCATCAAAGCCAAGCTTGACGAGGCGACCAGGATTTGCGAAAGTTTGAGGAGGAACAAACTGGTTGTTCCAGACGTAATAAACAGGGTGTCTTGGGTCGGGAGTGAATGTGCCAAAAGCTCCGTCTTCTAGCGGAAGAAGAGGTAAATCATACAACTGTTCGATATCATGGTTCACAAAGAAAGCAAGCAGGCCGGTAAAATCATCGGGCGACAGCTTTGGTTGCTGGCCATCATCAGAGGGTATAAATGCAAAGACAAACCTCAGCGGATCGAGAAAAATTTGATCTCTGAGAAATCGCGGAGAAACAACTGGAAGTTGTGCATCGTCCGTGATGCGACTAAGAAACGGCTCGGAATATATAGCAACGTTCTGAGGAGCGAGAAACTTGATGATAGGTAGAATGGAAGAATTATCGTTTAGGATAAGGACTTCGGTCGGTGTTAGATGATGCGCAGTTTCAAAAGCGCTTTGAAAGAGTGGCCGGGGACTAGCTTTGAGGTGGTTTTCATAGAGAGCAGTGATGATGATCCGGTCAGCTGGCGTTCGGTCGTTGACAGGCCAGAAGTGCTGAGTTGAGTCACCAGTCCTGAGTAGAAGCTCCAATAGGTACAGGTATGCTGGTGGAACGATTTCTTTTAACAGCCACTCGTTGTATCGTGCTTGGCTGCCTGAATCATTATCCAGTTGTAGCCGCATATGCCTGCGATCGCTGGTCATGATGAACGTAGCGGAACAGTGAATTGGAAGACCCGTTGGCTCCGTGAGAGGCAGTGTAGAAAAAAAAACACTATTCTGGTGATAGTCTTGATATTCCGCGCCTGTAGGACGAATCCAGGCACCCAAAGATACCTTCGGATGTTTGAGTCGTCTTGAATGATTCTGGCTAAGGAGGTCTGAAACATATTCGGGAAGATCTGCGTCTGGAACCGTGTAGGATACAACCTGCCAGAGTTCCCTGGATTGAGAACCGTCTTTCGTGATTTGTAACATGTCACTCTGCATCGGTCCGCTCGCATCCACTCGACCGCGTTGGGCTTCAAACCTCCAGAGATCCTGCAAAGTGCCATCTTGAGCCCGGACACATGCTTGAATGAGTTCAAGACCTGTAAAGAGAAGACAATCCCGAGCGATGCCTTGGAATGCTTGTAATATCCTATCTTTTATATCGGCCGTGGACCAAGTGGTTGTTGAAACAGAATGATCTTTGATATGGCACTGTCTCCGTAAAGGAAGCCGGAAGGCAGTCTATTTATTTGATCAGTTTCATCTGCGCCTGAAGAAAGCTGGAGGTTGGAGACGTACACCAAAAGATTCGATGTTAGTACTGTCGTAATGAAGCAATCCAGACAGGTTTTCCAGGAAAGAGAGCTGCCCGGGATAGAATTTCCTGGTTTTGACTCAATCAGCTGTTTGTCAGCTGCTCAGAGGAGTCGAACATACGTCAGAGTTTGCATGGAAATGCGTTGGTTATTAGCATTCCCAGGAAGCGACAGGTGCACGGTGGATGGATCCATGAACATGGCAGTTTCAGACGACATTAGCATTGGTAACTAAAGACTTCGAGTTAGAGAAGGAATCGAGTGCTAGAAAAGGCAAGCCAGCATACCTCTGTGAAATGGAACATTGTCAAAGCCCCGCGCCCGAATTGGCCGATCGATCGATCATTATTCCTCTTGCTCCCTTCACCAGTCTTGCACAGCCCTTCGAAATCCTTCTCCTCAAATTTCGCGTCGTTATAAACCAATAATGCGGGACAATCTTGGAAGATCTTGATATCGGAAGATACAAGGTGTTCAGTGGACTGTGGCATCTCGTCGAGGACAACAATGAAACGCCTGGCACCTGCATCAACAGCATTTGCCAGCATTTCCACCAGCGTCTGCGTCTCTGTGTAATCCGCGAGGACATTCCGAATCGAAGAAATAAAACTTTCACCCATGTATCCTGAGAAAGTCGAGTAATATTTCGCGAGAGGCTCAATGCCAAGTTTTCGAGCTAGCACTTCTGGCACCAGCGAGTGAGCAATTCTTGTTTTGGTTCCCGCTGGGAAATGCGAGATTGAGGTACCGGTATCGTTGAAGTACAGTTCCATGACTGAACGCATGATACCAGCGACGTCTGGTACCAGAAGCTGTTCCTTTGATTCTGAGGTCAAGTCAGTCGGGAGTTGTTCCAGCAGCTTGACCGTGCTTGCAACTTGATCATGCGTTAGAGGGTTTGCCGCTCTCTCTTGTATCAAAGCCAGAATCATTTCCACAGGAGGCCTGTACGTGGTTTGAGAGCCATCAAGGGAAGAGATTTAAAAGAGCCTCACCTGTCAGCGACGTCCATACGTCTTAAGAAACCAACAATTTCTGGGAATGTGTCTTTGCTGAATAGAAGCCCGAATATCCCCGCCTCGTCCACAGCGCCATCTATTACTGCTTCCTTTGGCCTCACTAATCCACCCGTTTTTGTTGGAACCCATCTTCGATCACCAAGCAAATCACGAAGGCGAGCGAGGTCCACATCGGATACACTTTTTGACCCAATCATCTTGACAATCTCTACTACTTTCTCGAAATCACCAGTCTTTGCCAACGTAGCATCCAGCTGCGAAAATAGATCTTCAAGTGATATTTCATCCAACCACCCCAATGCACTTTTCAAAGCATCGGTCACTAGGACATCGTCATCAACAGGAGAGTAGATCTCATCAAACAGAGCAGATCGAGTCCGATCTCGACTTTCGTGCCGAGTTCTAAGTCCCACTTTGGTCGGAATCCATTTAGTCTCGTTTGGGATGGCTCGTACGAGGTCCCCATAGATGGGATCCGTCGTGAGAAGTTGAAACAAGCGTTTTGATATCTCAACAGATTCTGGGCGGTCAAAGTGGGTTGAGATAAGAGATGTGATTTTCAAGACAAGGCCTTGGTCGAGACGGTTCCTGAAAGGTGACGAAGGGAATTTTCTCCAGCTGTCCATGATTTCTTCATCGGAGCGGCCCGCCAATCTCGGCAAATACTCGTCAAGCGTCGTTGATCCGTTCAACTCCGCGCACATCAACACAATAGCGCTCAGATCGGTCGAAGGTGGATCGACAACTTCTCCTGGTTTTCGGACTATGCCATCCTTGCATACAACAGACGGGGCGTCCAAAAGCTTCTCCAGAACTTCCCTTGGAATGCTTTTCTCATTCCTTGCCGCGAACCTTAGGAGTATAGCTCGTGTTGCCGGTGGTTGACTGCCAAAATTGCTCACTCCAAGCTCAAAGACTTCAAGAGGTGACAAAGGCCGTTTACTCGAGGAGTCAGGTTGAAGGAAATGGAGAATTTCATATGATTTAGTTGGCCACCCGCGGAAGTCGAGGAAGACACAAGCGTCGACAACGGGCAACATCTCCACACTGGTGATAGCATAAACAAAGGTGTTATTAGGCACTGCACCAGGGGAAGGCGACGGAGGGGTACTGGACGATCCAACGGGGAGGATAGGGTATATCGGTAGTAGCCGCAACTTTCTTCTTTCATCTTCTGTTAGGTCCTCCGCATTGATACAGCGTATGACGTGATCGATGAACACTCTCCACTCTGCACACGTCAAGCCTGGGCTCGTAGGCGAAGTGTTTGAGGGAAGGGTAGTAATATCAGCACCAGCCAGGATTGCCCGAACGTCCTCGACGTTTTTCAAGATATTACCAGCATCTTGAAGGTATTTCCTGACCATTGGTCCTGTACCAACATCAAGCAGGCCAACACCGAGAGCACGAAAGCATTTGGTTAGTCCAGGATTTGTTGCGTCAAAAATCAAATCTTCTGCCCTCCTTAAGCCAAGTTGTGAGGGAATCAGGTAGAGTTGCCGGGTTCGCGGAAGATCAAAAAATGTACTGGCGAAGGGACGAGCAGAAAGCCATGTGAAGAACTTCATTAGCCACTTAGTAGTTTCTGGAGAGGTAGGAGTGGTAAGAGCTGTAGAGGATGTTGGGGGCGGGGGCGGCGATGTCCAACGAGCATCGTTTGAGAGATACTCAGCAACCTTGTTACCATTTAACTCTTGCACATTGAGAACTCGAGGCGCATGCTCTCGAATGAAGGCGGCATGGGCATGCTTGAGTTCTTGTAGGGCAAGCGCATCCGGATCGTACGATCCGAAAAGCTGAGCTGCATAGTTGTCAAACATTGGATGAATCGTTTGCTTTGCAGATCCCGTAAGGCGATGAAGACTGATGAATTGCTTCTCGACGTTTTTCAACAAGGGTAATCCAGCGAGCAGTTGGACATCTTGACCTTTGAGGAGGAAATCGAGTATCACTGTCGCATGCTTCTCCGCCGTGCTGATGACCTTTTCGACCCTGGAAGAATTACTCTATCATACAGATAATCAATCAAGCGCCATTCGTTAGTAGGAATAAATAACTCACAAGCAAGTCTTTGTACACATTGGCGGGTTCTAATAATTCAAATTTCCGAGCTGAGCACCCCTCAATCAATGCCTTGAAACATGTCGGCGGCTTTGTGAACTTGACCCCGCATTCTGCTAGCGTGTTGCTCAGATCCGAGAAGTGGGAATCTTCTCGAGCAACCTTGAGACTTCCAAGTTCAGCAAACTCGGGTAGGGTGGGTGGTTCTGATACTGTAACGTCAGTGGATCTGGTGGACAAACGAGGTACTATTATGAAAATACAATACCTGATACTAGCTCCTTCAAAATGCCTGGCGTCACTGACTCAGTCCAGGGTGGAGCAACGGAAAGAGCGGGAGGGTGACATGGTGCATAGACAGGCCAAACCGAAGCCTTTGCGACGACGACGCAATCAAAAATCATTTGCAGCATTCCTTGCGACCGTCCAGCTCCGCCAGTTAAACCTCCTCCCCCGGTACCGGCAACATAGCCACCTCCAACAGGTGCGATATAGTCCTTCATGGCGCCGGGGGGTGGCCAATATTCAAAGATCTCCTTCACGTGATCGTCATGCGCAAGGACGTTAAGGAGGAACGTCCAGGCCTGAGGGATGAATGCCGCGAATAAAATTGAGTTCCACTCTCCAATGAACCTGTGCTTTAATTTAGATTATCTCGACCTTAAGTTGAGTAGACAGCGCACCCTCCTTCCAAGGCACTACGGATCCATTGTCTTGAGGGAGGGATCGCGAAGCGGGCGTCAACATGAACGGGCCAGTTCTTGTTGTTGGCTCTTGGTAATGGAAGTCCACTAAATAGTCTCCCGTTTCTCCAGCGACTGATGCCGTAGGTTTGGGCGTTCGATTTTGATTTGTCATCAAGGGTAGCTGTGATGGTGGAGTCAAAGGAAAAGGTCAAAGTGTCCATAGAGGGAGTCGATGTTGTTGAAGATGTGACAATGGAAAGAGGAGCAGCAAGTTGTATCCGCTGGTGAAGTTTACGCCGCTTCATCTCCTCCTCTGGACTGTGTTCCCTTGATATTTGTCGCAGAATCC
The DNA here is from genome assembly GCA_001563735.1 of Leucoagaricus sp. SymC.cos. Classification (NCBI taxonomy): domain Eukaryota; kingdom Fungi; phylum Basidiomycota; class Agaricomycetes; order Agaricales; family Agaricaceae; genus Leucoagaricus; species Leucoagaricus sp. SymC.cos. Next base: position 85,593 of record KQ962757.1, read on the forward strand.
TTGTTGAAGCATCGTCAGTGAACGGGCAGTCGATAAATCGCCATATCGTGATGGTTGTCGTCGTATTTTGTGTATTTGGTACCACAGAACTGCCAGGTAAAGGGGAAACACGTGAAGTGGGAGGAACGGAGGTCACTCTTGTTTCAACAACCGACTTCCAAGTGATGTAGTTCCCTCCCTTCGACTTCGTCCCATCAATTCCTTCAATCCTATCGTCCTTCTCCATGCGTCGATTACTGATCGCAGCGGCACAAATTTCTCGGACAACTCCCTCCGCGATGACTTCGTACACCGCTATTTCTTTCACGTTCCGTAGAAACAGTAATACACATTCGAGATCATGGCGACTAAATTCATCAAAGAGCTTCAGTACATCCTCAGGCCTGTGAGACTTGGTACTGATGGGAGATGATCGGGTTCGGAGGGGCAGACGAATGGCGGTGCCTTCAAGCCGGGGGCTTGGACAAGTTTCTCTTCCCTTCCCCTTTGCATCTTTGGCAGTCTGAGTGGGAGTGTGACACGGAACGTTTGGTAAACCCTGAAAAGCTGCAACATGTGAAGAATATCCGGCGTCCCGTGTATTTGTCATGTCTAGTGATTGGCCTTCGGGCAGATTGAGGAGAGCCAGAGTATCCCCAGAGAAGATTTGAGGACAATCTGTCAACTACCAAGCCGAAAGCTAAGCAAGTGAGAGAAAGCACAAGAGAATGATGGCTTACATGGTATACACACCGAAACCCCTGACCGAACTGACCAAACGCTCTGAAGAACCCATGGATGAGTCGAGATGAATGTCATGAATGAAGTTGAAAACGTACGCCGGATCATTGGTTTTACGTGAGTCGAAGATACTTTTCAGACTATCCCAATCGCTTTTAGCAAAATACGCGTCGTTGTACGCGATGAGCGCCGGTGCCTGCTGGTACGAAATATACTCAGGACTTTGAAGCAATGAGATGGGGTGATCTCTCCGATCGAGAACGAAAATCTGGTATATGATCAATGAGAAACTGACAGCAAGATCAAGGTGCTCGACTCACCTGTTTCGTTGCTTTCGCGTCATCTGAATTTTGCAATAACTCGCGGATCGGCCCATCAACGAGGGGATAATGATCCAGGATGTTCTTGATCGCATTCTCCACGTTCGCGGTCACTATGAAAGGCTGGGGCATTTTCGAATCGCACTAGGGAGGGCTGGTAGTAACTGATTGTGACAGTTTGAGATGAAGGGAGATGAGCTCAGTGTACTGGGGGCTTTTCTTCAATCGATCGCGGTAGCAGCTGGAGCTTGGCTATCAAGCTTCAGATAACACCACGAGGCGAACCTATGATGATGTAGACTCTACTTGAGTTTCAATCTTTAATTTTTGAAATTCGCTTACACACGGGAGATTTATTCGAGAGTTCGCGTCGGAAGAAGTCAGTCGATGAAGATATCACTACTAATTTGTTTATTGAGTGCTCTCGAGTGGGATTGCGGAGGATTATCGATCGTGTGTCGATTATGATCAGCTCCAACCGTCAAAACAAGACAAAACAGAACAAAATAAAAAGATTCACTATACGCTGGCAATCTCATTAGATGCAAAGTTCAAACTTCAGAGTTCAGCTTACCATGCTCGTCGATCCTGTTCGGATGTTCATCCTCTTATACCAGTTTTTCGTGCATCAGCTGGTTACCTAGACTTGGAAGTTCGGAGCGAGGCCGGCGCGGCCGGCGAGACTGCTTCTTCCAGGCTGGGACCTTCCACCTTGAAAAGCAAGTGATCGCCGCTGGAAAAGACCTGCTTCCGCAGTGGGAACGTCAGACAAGGTTCAGGTCATGGGACCTTCGAGCGCTTGACGGTGTCTATAAGTAACCAAGGTCATGGCAACTCGACACTCAACACCTTTCTGCCTCGAGGACGAGAGCCAACATGGATGAATCTTTCGGAGAGCAAGTCGTCCCGACAGATGCGATTCGTGATATTCTAAGGGGATATCCCTTCTCTGTCGGTCTCTTCCGCGAAATTTTGCAGAATTCAGACGATGCTCGAGCCACGAAGCAGGTATGCCTGAATCCGTTGTTTTAGCCTGTCGCTCGTCTGAATTGCGTCTTCTCTGGGATAGACTTTCGTACTTGATCGCCGCCAGCACCCGTCCGATCTCATTCATCATTCTCATCTTGCCTCAACACAAGGACCAGCCCTCCTTGCCTTCAACGACGGAGTTTTACAAGAGAAAGACTGGAACGCTCTGCGAAATATACATCGCTCCTCTAAAACAAGAGATAATACGTGCGTATCAATTCGAATCAGGGCCTTCTCTTTGTTGACGCACTGTGCAGGAAGATCGGCAAGTTTGGCCTGGGCTTCCGTTCATGCTATCATGTATGCAGACTTTCATTTTCAGTGTCCAGTAATCCTAACTTCCCTCTAGATTACAGACGTTCCACATATCCTTTCCGGTCAATATCTCGCGATCCTCGACCCACAGCACCACTTCAGAGAAGACGGTGGCGTCCGAATCAATCTCATTGAAAACTTCGAAAGAGTGGTAGATCATCTTACCGCATTTGAATCTATCCTTCCTCATGACCAGTGGGGGAAATATTACGATGGTTCAATTTTCCGCTTCCCCCTACGCACATCTCCCAGTGATATTAGCCGCGAGACTACGTCAGCCGATGATATTGGAAAGCTACTCAGAAATTTCGTGCTTGAGGAGCTCGATATCTCGTTGCTTTTCTTGCGCAGTATTTCCGCCGTTGAGGTTTTTGAGGTTGGCGCTGACGGCGAAGAGATCCTCCTCGGCAAGGCAACGATTGACCGAACCAAATTCGAATCATATGGACCAAATCACGAAACAAGGAAGGTCACGATACGTTCGTCCTCTGCCAGTTCATCGGAGCAGGAAGAATGGCGCATCATCCATGCTTCCTTTTCCGAAGATGAAGCAGCTCAACTCCTCAGTGATCGGCTCCAGTGGCATCAAACCCGCACAGAGCGCACGTTTGAAGAGGAGAAACTCAGTCCAACCATTGATCTCGCCATTCCCTGTGACTTCTCGACTGAATTTGATAATGGTCGTTTATTCACTTTTCTACCTCTCCCACTCAAGACTTCTTTTCCCGTTCATATCAATGGCCTATTTTCTTTGACCCAATCCAGGCAGAACTTGCGAAATGCAGATGAAGTTGGAATTGTTGGCGATTCCGAGGATCGGTGAGCTTTTAACCTAGATCCTACGTCCTGCTACTCTGACTTCTGCACTTCAGCGCACGCGTTGAATGGAATCGATTACTGTTTGACACATACATACCTCAAGCGTGGGCCATCCTATTAGAAGTACTTGTGCGGCAAGATCGCATCTCAAACATCTTCTACGCCTGGCCGAAAGCACAAGCAAGTGTTTATTCTGGCGATTCTGCGTATTGGAGAGATATTCCGGTTCACGTTGCGAAACATGCTCTCGAACTTGATGTGTGGCCTATTTCCGGCACAAATCCACCATCGTATCAACGGATCTCTTCTCTCATTGTTGAAGAAAGATCAGTTAATCTTGAGGGGGTTGTTGTCGCCCTCGTTCGGACTGGCGTTCAAATAACGCGACTTCCACAGTATCTCACAGCAATTATCACAAAAACGTTCATGAACAACATCAAGGTGCTGTCTCCTCCAGTCGCCTACATGAAACTGCAGGTATGGTGACGTCGTCGCCCAAAATCCAACCGTTGGCTGATTGATACCTATAACAGTCCTACATTCACCGGCTCCAAACCCTTGATGACGAAGATGCTCATACAATTCTCGCCTACCTCCTCTCTACCTCTGAATGCCACTACATTGTCGGGCTACCCCTCGTTCCCTCAGTCTCCAGTCAGCGTATTACCCTGAAATATATCTCCAAGAACAATCCTAGCAAATCTCACGTTCTCCTTGACCAAACTGAGGAAGTCCTATTCGCAGAATACGATCCTGATGCTATATCACTGGCAAGAATGGCACCTTCTGCTCGTGATGTCCTGGTTGATTGTGGGAGCACTTCCCTCAATGTTATCCAGCTCAAGGTTACTCGGATGCGTGGATACTTGGAGAGGTCGAGCTTTACTTCTCCATCATGGGGAGCAGTTTCCGATAGCCAGATGAAATGGTTAAATCTTTTCTGGCAATGGGCGAAACAAAAGGACTATGCGAGATATGTTAACCCCTTCTACTTGGTTCCAACCACAAAGTGTACACGTCGGTCTCTCGACACAGTGTTCGACCCCGGTGACGAGCCTGAGATCACTCCTTTACTTGAGGCATTGGGCCTCTATGTCATTGACCCTCGCTTTGAGGAGACAGCGAGGGAGAGCCTTAGCGAGTTGGAGTACAGTTCCAACATTCTCTCCCTCCTAGATGCAATCCAACCCTCGGCTTTACGACTTGTCGAGTTGTCGGATACTGAGGCAAGCACAATGTGCACTTATCTGCTTAATCATATCCCAGGGGCCTGTGACTTTGATACACCAGTGCCTGCCCACCGTCTTCGAGCACTTCCAATTTACCCAGTACTCTCTGTTTCGGACAATGGATCATTGGTTCCATATCGAACATCTATCTCCCCTTCCGTCAATGTGCGGGGATTGAATCCATACGAAATCCCCATCTTTCCGCGGCTGGAGAACTTGGTCCTACTGGACTTGAGTTCAATCAGCCACCAAGTTCTTCAATACATCAACCCGAATTATACAATCCCTCTCTCTAACGCCGAAATGCATGAGCTCATGCTAAACGACTTTCCTGCTCAAACAGCTGATATGCAGGTGGCATTCATTCAATACATCTCCGAACCGACAAAGTTTATTCCTCGCAGTATCATTAACCGTCTATCTGGAATATCTTTCATCCCATCGCGAAGTGGGAAGCTGCAAGCACCAAACTCGCTGATCCACCCGAACTCGTCTCTAGCGGTATTATTTCCGGGACCCACTAGCTACCTTCCTTCAACATCACACCCAACTGATGCCACACTTGTCGATCTCCTTTGCTACCTCGAACTGTTCAGGACGCAACTTACGCCGCAAATCGTTAAAAAGCGCATTCAGTATATCAGTACCCCCCATTCCTTGGAGCCTGAATCTATTTCCCGCGCTCTTATCTCTCACCTCAATGATGCCCACTTCGATCTGCATCACATATCCAAGTCACTCCTTTCCCCTGACTCAAAATGGATTCCCACCCACAGTGGGTTCAGAAGCCCACTCGAGTGTCGTGATTCCTTCTCGCATCAGGGCAAAACTGACCTTTTTGATGAGGCAATGCCACTTGTAGAAGATGGTGTTCACATTGGCCCTCTTCTACGAAGCATCTTTGGTTGGAACGGGCCGATATCCGATGAGGTGCTACTGAAGCAGCTGGTGGCCGTTGTCAGCCACGATTCGGCATCATACTCAAAGGTATACGACGTCGTCAAAGAACTAGGTCAACGGATTGCCAGCCTTACGGAGTCCCAAATCACGTCCCTCCGACAGTCTCTTCATCTCAAGAAATGGGTTCCAACGCGAAGCGGTACACTCGAGACCGTGACTTATGCGCTCTTGGGTGCTGAAGAAATTCCTGAAATCGACTTCCACTGTGTCGCCTTTGACGTGTTTCGGCACACTGAGGTTCGCACGTTTTTAGGCGCCATGGGCTGTGTTGAAAAGTATGTAACCCTATTGAGTCCGTCCCCTGCTTCTTACCAATTTTGCGCCCTAGACCAACAAAGGACGACATATTGAATCATTTGCAACACCTTCGTGACCATCAATTCTTCAGATCAATTAAACATTTGACGATGGGCATTATCCAGTTACTCGGTTGGCTACCAAGACTCGCGCCGGAAGATCGGGTCAAGGTTTCTGTTCCTGATGATACCGGTTACCTATGCCACTATGAGGATATCTACTTCAACGACGTTGGTGATCGGGCTGCCCTTCATGACATTGGTTCTGGCAGCATCGCTCATCCATGCATCTCACCCGCCCTTGCGAGCGATTTGGGGCTCCAGCGCCTAGGTTTGATGGGATTCCAAGAACAATCAGACCTCAATCTTGAAATAAACCTGGTCGCAACCATCCGTACACGCTTAGGTGATTACAACGACTCCCGCTTGATTCCAGATCTTCTATATGTAGCTTCAGAGTCTGGTGCTACGGAAGTCAACATTCTTCTTGACGAAGCATCGGGTGCAACGGATGCGTTACTTTCTCCTCGCTGCCAAGAGCTGCAACGATCGCCGGCCCTTGTAGTACAGTATAACAGCATGTTTACTGAGAAAAGCTTGAGAGAGATGCTACAGCCCTGTTATAGTGGGAAATCCAGCAGGAAGCCATTCATCGGCCATTACGGCTTCGGGCTGTTATCTGTGTTCCACATTACGGAGGTTCGTGATTTTCACCAGTCACGAGCCCTATTGATCGTTTCTCTTCTTAGTTTGCTACAATCATATCTGGTGGTCAAGTTTGGTTTATTAACCCTTGCAAAGCGTATCTTTCTATCGACAACACCATTCTACGTCTTCCCCTCTCTGTTGTTCAGAAGTAAGTGATGCTATCCGAATCCGGAAGTCCTCGCTGTCTAAGTTTCTGTTGTGTGCAGATCGTATGGTGATCACCTATCGTCGCTCCTGGGTTTATTCGGCTTCTCTTTGACTAGGGACCCCAATCAAGAACAATCCTATAATGGCGTATGGTTTTCAAAATCATAGTTTTCTCTGGCTTCTCACGAATGTTTTCCAGACAATCCTGCGCCTACCACTACGCTCAAGCACCCAATCCTCCGATATCGATCCTGTGTTCATGAAGACGACGTCGTTGACCAACCTTGTCTCCGACTTGAAAACCTTTGTCGCAAAAGCCTTTCTCTTTACTGCGTTGAATACTATACAACTATACGATCGAAAGCCTCGTAAACACCAACAGCAAGAAGTGCCTGGTTTGCGACTGAAGTGGTCAGTGGAGGCAACAAGAAAGGATTTTGCGCAACCCCGGCCCGATGTCAGTGTTCACATCGTGACAATTCGCAAGCCGGAGTCATTGGACCCTGAACAAAACTGGCGAATAATCTCCCTTGAGACGAGCAAGCAATACTTCCCCCCCAATTTGGCAACCCTCTTGAAATCATATCGACCGAGAACACCAAACTTCGTCCGGGCCGCCACGCGCCTAGATTCGGTTCCAGAGTCAAAACACAACTTGTTCTATGACCTTCCGTTCGCCATCACAATCGATCTCCCCGTCCATATCTCAGCTCCATGCATTCTAACTTCCGATGCATCATCTGTGTGGCTAGAGGACCAAGGGCCAGGGCCAGAGGCAACATATAATCAGTGGCTTATGACTGCTGTGATTCCAGTCCTCTATCTACGCCTCCTAGAAGATCGAGCCTTTGTTTCAGATAATGCTGCGTACTGGCCAGGAAGTTCGAAGGTTGAAGCCGAGGATGCCTCAAGTGATATCTCAACCCTGGTGGGAGATGCCGTTTACCAGATGGCGTTAGCCGAGAACTCAACCTATAAGGTCTTCCGGAGCAAGTTTGATGACCAAATCCATCCTCCTCGCACCGCACGTTTTGTCACCCGTCTGCCTCGCACGATTCTGGAAGTTCTTGACGAGACGCGTCCTAATGATCTCATCTATTTCCCTCACACCACCATCCGAAGGTTACAAAGCCAGAAAAGTCGTCATTTTTCCGTGGTCAATCCCAAATATCTGCACAAACAGCTTTCCATTCACCCGATTCAATTCTCGTCATCCAACTTCCGCCTTGCACAAGTACAAGAGCTTATTGACTTCCTGACGAAAGACCCTGATTCATTCAATTGTCTCGTTGGACTCCAGTTGCTCCCGTTGGAGGACGGAAGTTTTGCAACGTTTGGTCTTGCATCTTCGACCCCGTGTTACTACGCTGCTCCTTCCAAAATTGTGGAAGCATCGCTATTCTCGCCAGCTCGCCTTGTACACCACTCCATTGATGTAACCGACCTTCTCAGTATCGATCGCCTTAACGTCAAGTTGATCGCGGACAATAGCATAAAAGCACTCATGGAGGACTCCATTTCCCCTTCTGATTCACTAGAGAATGCCGATCACTGGAAACAACAATGGATCCGTTCCTTCTGGGGGGTATTTTCTTCTCTCAAGGTCCCAATAAATATCATTGCCAAGTACCCTCTGATACCAACGCTGAAGGCTGGTCATTACCTTTCCCTTGCCTACTGCAAAAATTCCGCCATCCTTGCAGACTTCAGTAAAGATGATGGCCTCCGTCAATCGCTAGCGCAAATGGGATTGACTGTAGTCAATACTGCGGTGCTGCCCGCAGAGCTTCAGAAGGTCCTCCCTCCGGCGGTCTTAACCGTGGAAAAGGTCTTGTCTAAAATAATCGGTCGGGACTCACTGGAGATCGCTAGCATGTTCAACGCTTTGGACTCCAAAACACGACCTTACTTTATGGGATGGATCCGCCGCGACTGGCAGAAACGTAGACGAGCATATTTCAACCGGCACGAGGGTTATCGAGCTTTGCCCATTTGGAGAGCGAACAATGGTTCCTTTATATCCGCCAATGAGGCTCAGATGCTTCCAAAGAGTGTCACAATTCAGGATATGGGTCCTTTTGCGTCCGGGATTGTCGTTGGACACGACTTGTTATTGGTCGAAATGGGTCTACAACCTCCCCCTTCTATTCAGTCATTGTTGGAAATTCCGCCTCATCTGGCTTCAGATCAGGACCAGGCATATCGGAGTCTGCTCCAAAATGTCCTACTTGAATTCACTTCTGAAAATGCCTCAATTCCAGTACCAAACTCACACAGAGATATGCGAGATTCTTCTTCTCTCTACTCATCCCGCGATGACCTCTTCACTGCCGCCTTTGGACCCCGCTCGGAGCGGTTCGTACTTCCATCGTTCCTCCAATTCGAGGCTAAGCTCGAGAAGTTTGGCTTGAAGAGGCAGCATAGCCTCACTGTAGCGATGTTCCGGGATTGTGTGAAGGCTTTCCACGAGGCGACTGGGCCGAGGGATACAAAGGAGATGAGGCAAAGGGCAGACATTCTCTTTTGGTATTGGGGCGAAGAGTTACCCGCGCGCATCACGCTTCTCAATCAAGATCAGTTACGCACGCTTGACGATTTTCGATTCATTGCTCGTCACCCGAATCCCCGACCTTTCGGAAGCAAGGATGATAAACGATTCATGCCTAACCTTCCGCCCATCGTCTCGCCGAATGAGCTTGTTCGGGCCGAGTATCAACCGATTGCGTGGACGCAGCGTGCTCTTTACAAGCCGAACGCTCAGCCTCACTCGGATTTGCTCAAGATGCACAAAGATCTAAGTGTTCCGACTGCTGAGGAAGTGGTATGTGTGATTCCTCTAGAACACGCCCGCTTGCGTTGACATAAGTTGTTGTAGGTCAAACATCTTGTCGCCCTAGCAACGAAAGTAGCGTACGAGAAAGACAAGTCTTGCCAAACTATCCTCATTGATCACCTTGAACAAACATATGAGTGGCTCAACAAAAACGCCAAGGCGGCCGAACCGTTCCTGCAAAAATGCAAGGCTGACCAATTCGCTTTGTTCCTTAACACAGAGGTTCCTCAGCTCACGCCGATGGAGGCTTGGAATTGGAAGCGAGCCGAACACATACTGCTCAATAGCGAATTTGACCGGGAGTATCTGCAGTATCCACGAGTCTTCATCAAGCCGTATCGTTCTCTTCTCAGCGCAGCGGGGGCGGTTTCTATGGATCATGGGCAGGAGATTAAACGATCAGTTGAGCTGCCAGCAAATGAGGATCGGTATACCAGTCTTTGCAGCACATTGAACCGGATGCGAAGAAATGGGATATGCACCGACGTTGAATTCACATTCAAATCGAGCGACAAGAAGCCATTGCACGCGCACCGTACTTATCTGGCTGCGTATAGCAACTATTTCATGCAACTTTTCTCAAAACCTGACTTGACAAAGACGAAATCGACCACAATTGCGGTCGACCGTGCGTACTCGCGACGTTGTGTGGAGTTATTGCTGGGTGGGTCTTTTAGAATTGCTTCGCCTCGTGTTTTTCTCGCTTACATTTTGACAGACTACGCTTACACATCACAAGAGCCTGAACTGAAGGGTGAAGACCCGAACTATGTTATGCTTGCTATCGAAATACTTTCGCTTGCGAATCTCTGGGAGATGAAGGATGCACAACGCGTTATGCAAAGTATGATCATCTCGCGCAAGATGGTCGATCCATTCACACTCGGTGCTAGTACGTGCTTGACTCTTTCACTCGCTTGAGTCGTTTTGTTAACTTGAACCTATCCTCAGTTCGTGATGCGGCTCAAAATACTGAGTCTGACGAGTTGTTGAGTCATTGCAGTGATTTTGCGGAGAGGAATGCTGCGTTGATCCAGCGCGTCAAGGAAGAGGGTGTCGCCAAATGATCTTGGACTATTTTTGTTGCTTTTCACTGCTAAAAGTTGTGTTGCTCAATGAGCTATCTACTTTTCGCGACTGCATGAAAATTCTCGATGTATTAGTACTGTTGTTATGCTAATCAAATCAGCTTTTGTCATCTTGATGAACAAATTGTATGTTTGCTAAGCCTCAACGCACGAGCCAGTCTCGAGGCGCGTCCAAGCGCGTCAATAAAGCCAAACAAGCCATTAAAGCCTCGTGACACGCATCAACAAAGGCTCCGCCAGTGTCAATCTCTCTCTTCCAGCAACCACCACCATCTCCTCAACCCAGCGCTCGGTGCCGCACTTCAAGTAACTAACACCCTCAAGCAACTAATATCGACATGTCTGGACGTGGAAAAGGTGGCAAGGTATGTCAAAATCGGCTCATAGCAGACGTTCTTTATTGACTTTGATATTGTGCTTCGCCACTGCGTGTATTTGCTGTGATCGCTGTGCTGTGTGTTATGTAGGGTCTCGGCAAGGGTGGTGCTAAGCGTCATCGCAAGATTCTTCGTGACAACATTCAAGGTTCGTCCTTGCTATTCCTTGGTGCTTTGTGGAGCCTGAGCTAATGTAATGTAATATAGGTATCACCAAGCCTGCTATTCGTCGTCTTGCTCGCCGTGGTGGTGTCAAGCGTATCTCTGGTCTCATTTACGAAGAGACTCGTGGTGTCTTGAAGATTTTCCTCGAGAACGTTATCCGTGATTCGGTCACTTACACTGAGCATGCTAAGCGGTATGTTATCTTGCTTTGTTCCCCTCCCTACCCTTACTCATACCTCGGCGTTGTTGTCTAGCAAAACCGTTACTGCGCTCGACGTCGTCTACGCCCTCAAGCGCTCCGGCCGCACCCTCTACGGTTTCGGTGCTTAAGCTCATACAGGATTATGCTTTTACCCTCTCTTTCACTATTCTTTCCCTCGTATCATTCGTTTCGCTCTAGTATTGTCCTATGTATTATGTGTTCGCTATAAGCTATGAAATTTCTATCTAGGAGTAATGTTCTGTATCTACCGCTGTTGAGTGAGGCTGCGCCGGAAACCAAAGTGGGTAGGGTGGGAAGATTGAATCTTCCGACGCCATTTGACCCCCAAATTGCCATCAATTGGGGCTTGGGCTGTGGGGAGTTTTGATTAGTGACTCTGATCTTGACTTCAGGGCTCGGAACCGTAACCACGCTTGATCACGCGAATACAACTCTGATCCGTGCCTCGTGGACCCACAACTGACAACAAATTCGGTTCTAAATGCTAAATCAATCATATTGGCATAAGTATCAGCCATATTCGACACTTGCCCCTCTTCTGGGTTTTTGGTTATCTGATTGTCGTGTATTGGATAACGTATCTCATCTCTGCTCCTAGTCACAGCGGCTACATATCTGTGAGCTTTTACGGCCTGATATCTATCGCATGGGGACATCCAGCATACGACTCTTTTTGACATATTGAAAGGATTCAAAGGAGTGGGTCCTCAGAGTCTTCTTCTCCTTGGCTTGGTTCTCCGGTAGATCTTTTGCAACGTTGATCACCTCTTGAGAGGCGGGATTGTCGAAGTTATCTTCGGCAAAAAGAAGGCGACACAATATCATTCCCGAACCACGAATGTAATTTGAGTTCTTTGAGATTCGAGCACGCCTTGACGAGACCTATCTTTCATCGATTTCGTCGTCGATTTTAAGTCGGCGCTCAATCCACGCGCTCCCCATCGATTTAATTGACAAATCAGAATTGTTTATTGAATCGTAACTACCGTCGTTGACAGGAATCGAGCTTGAATTGTCTGTGGTGTTACTATTTGAGTATGTCAGTTGTTGATACGCTTGAGAAGGTTTGATCCCTGATTACGGTGACGATGGATGCCATGGATGAGGTGAACGACTTCAAGCCTATCATTGATTTTTGACGTCTTGATGCATGTGTGCAGCAGAATTGGAGCTCCTGTTCATGGCTCTTTCCTGGAGTTCACAAAGAGCAGCACAAAGAGAGGGACGACGCAATGAGAAGTGGCAAGATAGATCCTGAAACCCTTCCTGGCCTGCCTCTACCTATTATCTCCTACGTATGTCAAAGCCTTTTCTAAGTTTCATGTTGGCTTAGACAGTACGTCGAAGGGCTAATGTTGGCGGAGCATGATTCGAACGGATTTCATAAAAGGTACGTCATGGTCTCCCGTGGTCAGACTCTTCGCGTGTCTTTTTTGTGATGTTGATGGCGACACACTTGATAAGACGTATGTTAGGGGTCATTCATTATGAAGGTCATCTCGTTCATATCAATTCTTCAGAACTCGACTGCGAGAACGTTATCACGATCGACGTATGTTGCAACTTCCGACTTTCTCTTCATCGCAACTGACAACGCCATGATTCTAAATCATCTAGATCAACTGCAATGTTAGGTCTGACGCTATATTGATCCCACAGGTCGCTCGGCAAGTCTGCAATGAAGAAGGATTCGACGAGCTACTTCAAGGAGTGGGAAAGAAAATTCACGAGACCAGGAGCTTGAATAGAACACACGAACTGACTGTGAGTCTCGCGTTGGAAAGTATTTGTTTCCTGGCTATTCATCTATGGTTCTAGCTCAAGGACCTTAGTGAGAGCGACAAGGTCGTTCGACAAAGACGGCCGTGTCTAGACCCTCACCTGGCGCCTTGAATCGGTTCGACGATGACGGCGGCGACGAATGAGGTTTTGAACCAACATTCTCGGCGCTTGTTTACGACCAAGTAATACTGACACAGCTGTACTGCGATACGTTCGCTGACATTCTGTAGTGTCGGTGTGTAGTGCTTGTTGTAGGAAATCGACCTTATGAGTATTTATTATAAGCAGGTCAGTGTAGTGAAATATTATTCAGTTTCCCGCATACCAGAGAGAGCGAGCCTTAAAACTTCAAATGCGGCAGATCGCAGCGGTGGGCGGCAGAACACTCAGCATGGAAAAAAAATCCGAATAAACGCTATGGGAATAATTCAAGTTCGAATCACTCTCCTGAGTCTCCTCTCCTCTCAGCGCTCTCGGCTCAAGACATGCAGATTGTTTTCTGCATTATTTGTGTTTGTATCGTTGTTGGAATGTGGAATGTGAACTATATGACTTCTCTCATATATTGCCTTCCTATGATTCTATCCAAACATTGTTTGCTACTCCTAACGCATCAGGTCTAAGCATACAATAACTCAGTACCCTCGACGGTTCAACCAGAGCTCTTGACCCGAGGCCGACAGATAAGCTGCAAATGTGCTATGCGAACTTGGCATTCATACGTTCTCTTCCATTCCATGGATTTTTAGACATTTGCTGAGCCAAAACTGGACGACCTGCGGATGAGCCTGATTCTGAGCAGCAATCGGCAGAGACCATGTCGTGAAATCAAGTCAACAATGATGCAAATACTCCAGTTAGTGAACGACGCGCACCTCTGAGCAATCCGTATAATCTAATCGTTGATTTCGAGCTCTCCAATCGACCACAGTGTGAGACGTGCATTGAATTCTGAAAAACACTATATCAGAAAACTCTGCGATGCGGCACGATAGGAAGACGTGAGGTACAGACCAAAGAACCACTATTCTGGCGTTGAGAAACTTGAACGCGCATCGGAATATTTGAGAGGTAGACAATGGCGAGCTGCGGGTTGGCTGTGGATGTTGATGCTACGAATAACTTGTAGAACGTGCTGCGGGAATCTGGATTGTCACAGACAGGACGTTGGGAAAGGGGTAGAAGGAATCAGTAGCAAAAGGCGGTGGAGAGGTGATGTTGATTTGGCGCTGAAAGATAATCGACAATCAGAGGCACGGCGACTGATTCGAACGATGAGTTCGGAGTAGCGCGCTCCCGTGCTGTCACGTATGGGTGCAGTGAGGAGCCACCGAATTGTAGCAGGGGTCAGATGCGGCGCAGTGGCCAGGCAGGGACAACGGCTTCAACGCTAGAGATCTGAACAATCAAAGAATGCCCGGCTAAAAAGTTTAAAGTCAGTAATGTGGGAAGTCCCGCACTATTGTCGTATCATCTACACCCTTGTTGTCAAACATCTGGGTTGAACAGACGTATTTATGCCCCCGAATCTTGCTAATGAGCATGAGTCGCCGGTTTATGATGGTTGGTGCAAGTCCTCCAACAAAGGGAAAGTGTCCGGGTTATGACCAGCGACGGGAGTGAGCGAGAAAAGGCGATGAAGTCGGTTCTCAAGGGTGTTGAACGTTCATTGAGCACAATGTGGGCTGGACTCAACTAAGGAACGGGTTGGTGAGGTGGTATGAGCTGGTAAAGAGCGAGGTGAAGGAAGAGAAGACGTCCATTATATGCGCGGTCTCGATGACCTCGGAATAGAATATGATGATAATGAAGTCGTAAATGAGTTATGGGTAAGGTGGAATGAAGGCGGTGAATTTGGTGGAAGGCGGCGGTGAGGGCAAGCGATGAGCAGCAGAATGGGTCCAGTATGATTCAGTCCTACTTTCAATTGAAAAGAATGAGTACGAGACTAGAAGCAGGTAAAGGGAACGAGAGGCTTACTAGCTTACACCCCACATCCATTCTTATACGGATGTCCCTGCTCAGGACTGCCTTCAGGTGTAGATCTCTGAGACGTCGGCACCATCGAGGTGAGCAGGTGGTGCACAATGAGCTTTGTGAGATTGAAAGGTTTCATCTGAGAGACTAAAGGCACGCACGGATGGGGGAAGCATCATTGCCTATCGCGAGATGCAGAAATGCGATTACCCCGTATCCAGCCCCATGTCACGCCGAAATGGGGGCATAACTGTATGGACATAGAATCTTAGAGTATACATGCAACATTGGCGTTAATGAGCCAATCTGATGCATGACAGCATTTCATCTCTCACCTGGTTCACGCACAGGGACATCCTTCAAGTACTACTTGAAGCTTGTTCATTCGCGGCCTAGGGGTGTGTTGATGAAAGAAGGCTTGGGGGAGCGAGGATGCCTCTGTGGGGATAGTGTTGGCGCTGACTGTCCTAGAAGAAGTCGACATTGAGCTTATTGTAACGGAGAAATGACGGCTTTGTACATTGGAGAAGTCAAACTCGATTACGTGGCCATTTCGATGCGGGCGACCTGCATTTATCATCGACTATATACAATCTTCGGCACTTTTGAAGTACGCAATGAGATAGAGCGAGCCGGGGATGGTGGAGCATGCGAGAATAGATGTTCCATGAGTTTTTCCCAACGCACTATAATGTGCTAACAGACTTACTAGGCGGAGTTACTGGACCTCTGGCGTGACCCGAGTGACCGCGTAGTCGCGCTCAAAAACTTCAAAGGTCCCTCGCTGCAGTTTGTCAGGCTTTCCTCTACACAGTCCGGCTTCAGCCTCGTTGAATGACGTTGACTGTAGAGCGATGCGAATCCCTGTCATAAGGCAAATAGGGAAATGCCTTCAACAAGGAGCGTGGGTGGGAACCATGGACCGCTAGAGGGAAGATTTCGATATGAGCAGGGTTTGTGAGCACTAGAAGCGAAATGGGGACCGGTTGTGGATAGGCTGTCGTGTTGACCTTTTAGAGGAGGGCTCTTCACATATCGAACCGTGATGTTATCTGCATTGCAAGCGCGTTGAGGATTGTTTTGGATATCACCGAAAAGACGCGAATCAGCCACTCTTAAGACCCGCGCGCCCAAACCTATGGATGGTTCTCCCGCGCTGGGCAAACATGAAACTACCACTGGAATCAGAAAAATGGCAAGAAGCCAAATCGTCAATCTCACCTCATGAAGCTAATAGTAGATCCTGTCTCCATCAGTGCATGCTGCCTGTGCTATTCGATGTCGAGTGTCGGTCCAGTTGGATGGCCACAACAACGCATGAATCGTGGAGCATGTGGCTTGTAGACAGTGAAGGTGACGAGAACAGTTGGAGGGCTGAGAGGCGGCCTAGTGCTGGGGACATTGTTGTTGAGACTGGCGTGTTGTAACCATGGGGTGGAAAAAGAAAGAAAGAAAGAAAACGAGAAAAAGAAAAGGAGGGAGGATCGAATGGCGTGAAGCGATACTTACATGCACTCATCCCAGATGCTACTTTTACCGAATGAATCATCGTCAAGTCCGGCCAGGTTATGGAGGGTATATATGCCAGAGCCCACTGTGTGACTCTCCATGGATTGCATCGACGGTATGAGCGATGGAGTTATTGGGAGGAGGCGGTGAGTTGGATGGGTCGGATCAGGAGAGTCACCTGATGGTCAAGGAATTTCGGGCGGAAAGCCACGTTCAGATGCAGCGCCAAGTGTCGGCTGGGCCTGTAAGTAGTATGAATGCATACCTCGCCCTCCACGACTTTGTATTTTGATTCGCGTATTGTCATGTCATGCGTGAGCCCCAGTCAACACACGACACGAGGGCTGTATTCTTCAAACTTTGGAACTCGTCGATGAAAGTGGAGCATGGTACAATCGCTACGCTTCTCCATGCCCTCCATCTTACCTCTCGTCATTTCATACCAGCCTCTGTCAGATGGACCGTGGAAGTACTGTGTCTTATATCCTATCAACATTCTTATACTCCTGATCGTTTACGATCCCTCGCTCTGGTGAGTTTCCTGTTCCTCAGTTCTTCTACGGTTATGCTCATATCACACCGAATCCTACTCAGCTGCGCTACGCACCTTTTTCAGTTCCCTCTGTTCCACCGACACCGTGCTTTCCCCACCTTTTCGTGTATACGCGCTCCATCTGCTTTACACGTTGTCATTTTCACGTCAGACATTGCGTCAGTGAAATGTTGCCACACTACCGATTCCTTCCTGCAGATTACTTTCCCTCGCATACATCATCCGAGCCAACTTTTTACCGACGCGTTGGTATCACTCAACAATGCCCTCTTCAGCCATTAACGAGAAGCAACAGTTGGGTTGCCTTAAATGTTATCCACCCAGGATAGATCGACTCACCGACAGTTTGATTTCACGTGGGGCAATGGTGTGGCTACCATATCGCAAGAGATTGTGTGCAAACTGCCCTCAGAAGCTGCGATAGATACTCGTAGGCCCGTATCCTCGCAAAATATGAGGCGTGCGGCTGCTCGTAACAAGCTCTGGAATATTTATGAATACGTACCGGGAATATGGCTGTCGGTCGAGTTGGGGTCTTTGATGCGATGGTGAGTTAGGTTCTGGATGCTGCGTTTGTTGCACTCATGTCGAATCAATAAGGTTTCTCATCTGAATTTCATTCCATGGATTGCTCCTCCACTCCATCAGTTTCACTCACCATGTAATGGTATATATTGACGTTGGTGGGCTGTGGAGGATTGTCACAAGTAAATACTTGAGAGATGATATGAGGAGCCGGAGCTATTGCTCTGCGCCCGCGATCCACTCCTAGCTCTAGTGCACCGTTGCTACGCGAAAATACACGTCCATGATGATCCAAACGTCAATCATTCTCGTGGCGCCCATTCAAGTTCTTTTCCTTGTCGAGTGCTCTCTACTATTTACCAAGATCCATCACATTTGAAAGTTTGCGCACTATTACTTCGGGCATCTGAGTAATATTTCATTGTTGTTGGCCTATTTCCAATGAATACTAAGATCGATTTGCCGGTCTACCTGTTTCGTACATCAAGCACTCCACAACGTTGAAACTAAACGAACATATTTACAACTGCTTCAGACATCACTAACTTGAGGACGCATGGATAGACGCGAAAATTCAAGTTCACTGCAATCGTCGCGATCATCATCAAACCGAGCTGAGGTGCCAAACAAAATGCCAAAAACAATAACACCTTTTTCAACGGAAGGCTCAGTCTTGTCGCCCTCCTGTGCCCCGTGAAAGGAGTGGTATAGATGAACGTGACGTTGCGTAATAGGTCGAGATTAGGTGCCGACAAGGTCCAGTGGGAATGTGACAAGAGACGACGCAGGTGGCAGGACGTTGAAGAGCCGTAACCATATCTTGACAAGGGCGGTGGTTGAGAATGGCCGAAATTGGTGCACATCGATTAAGATGTCCTCAAGCCCCAAAGCTAGGTGTTGTCGAAGCTGTAGACAGTGTGTGACGTAAGGGGATGTGATATGAATGATGAGAATAAAATGATGTGCGATGACAGATTGTAACCCTGGCTGAGTTCAGGCAGGAGACCATGCGCAAGGAGTGGCTGGGCTTTGACATCGTCATGGAGAAAACACGAGGAGCGATCCACATGAAGTGATCATTCATAGACTTCGAAAACATGTCAGTCGCTGGACTTGGAAGAAAGGCGCGCGATCTATCTGTGGGTGAGCTGTTGAAGCCTGAAGACCAGAACAACTTCAGTTGAGGGACGCTTGATGAAAATGGTGAACATGCACCTGATACTGTAGCCTAATTTTGATGCGTATGGTCCATCGCAGTCAAAACAGGCGAAGAGCAGACTATAGATCTCAAGGATCAATCAGACGCTTAGGTGTGAGAACGTATAGACGAGTCGAAGTGTCCGAGTCGTCTGTGTCTCTTGAAAGGAGGGCCATAGTCGGAAACAGTCAAACGAGGACAAAAAGCGCCGCGGGAGGTCTGTGGGCAGGTGTCATGCACTATGAAAGATTCAATCAAGCACTGAGGATCATCGGCATCCCCGTGTACTTATTAGAATGAGCTGAAGCCTCTCAGTCCATTCAAAACCTCCCCTCTATGTCCCACGAATCATTGATCGCCTCATCCCATCATCCTCTTATCTCACCACTACTCAACCAAACAGTCGAACCGGATTTGAAAGCAATAATGGAAGTCGGTTAGTATGGTCAACGCTAGGGAATCTAGTACACGATTTCTGCACTTGCATAGGGTTGAAACAAGGCGAGGTTTCGTTCCCCGAAACAGCGCTAGTAGTGCGTGACTCTATAAATATATCAAGTTCTCACAGCCAACTGCCTCGTGTCCAAGCTGTCGTTGGAGCTGAACGCCTCACATCTTGCCTTTCTCCTTGATCTCTGAGAAAGAACATATCTCTACCCAGGAGACACCGTACTGCTCCTTCGAGAGGTAACAGCGACACCATGTCCTCAAGAGGTGAGATCTTCCCACTGGTATGCAATGTGTTATATTCACCTGATTCTGCCGTAGATTTGCATATACACAGCCTCACCCCGAGTGCTTCCAATTTCGCGCTCAAGAACCCAACGTTTATAATGATTGAGTCTGGCAGAACAGGTATCTCTACTCGCCACATTCATGATACAAATTTTGAACTGTCCTTTAGCTATTAAGATACTTATGGACATGGGAAAACCTGGTGCCCAGCACGACTCTTCTGCTCGGAGTTACCCTCCAGCTCGGAGTTACTCTCCAAGGTGCCATATAGACACATGGACAAGCCTCGGGTCGAGGATACTCGAGTGGCGCGGAAACTGCAAGAGAAGATCCCGTCTTCTGTGGGTAATGGGGCAAGCTGCTGTTGGTAAAACTGCGGTGGCACAGGCGATGGCGGAACAGTTTGCCGAAATGGGCTGCCTCGGCGCGAGCTTCTTCTTTTCCAGGCGAAACCAATGCGACGACCCTGATACCCTCATCCCCACCCTTGCTTATCAGCTCGCAAGCAACCTTCCTGAATATAAGCGCGCTATCACTGAGCGCCTTGGAAACGACCCCACGATTCTTCACAAACATCGCCGCGCCCTGTTTGGAGAGCTCATTTCTGAACCTCTCCGAGATATCATGTCACAGAATCATCCAATCGTTTCTTCACCCCTAGTCATAATCGTTGATGGGTTGGACGAGTGTAGTGACAAACAAGCCCAGCTCGAGTTTATCGAGCTCTTCAGTAAAGTGGGCCACCTTCCTCTCCTCTGGTTGGTGACTAGCCGTCCAGAGCCTCACCTCAAATCTGTTCGATCTCATCCTAATTCCTACGCCACCTGCATACATGAAGATATTTCTGTCGACGATGAGGAGGCCCAGCGCGACGTACAACGTCTTCTCCGATCCGGGTTCGAAAACATGTGTCAGCAGTATGAAGACCAGCTAGATCCCGGCTGGCCTCCCCAGGAGCATGTGCGATTGATATCCGCTGTCGCTCTGGGTGACCTAGGATTCCGAGACTTCGTGTTGAGGTTTATCGGAGATAAGGAGTATGCCAACCCCGAAGGTCAACTCGAAGTTTGTCTACGTTTCGTTGGTGGTAATGGATTAGGGCCGGGTGCCATGAACTCACGTCATGCTCGCGATCTTCTTTACCATCGAATTCTTTCCGATATACCTGGCGATTACCTCAAAACAACGATAGACATACTCGCTCTGATCATACTATACCCTGGCGACATCTTACACGCCCAAGACATTGCTAATTTCCTCTCACTCGGTCAGGGTGCATTCTATGAATCACTCCAGCAGATGCATTCTGTTCTCCAGATACCTGAACCATCTGAGGTGCACAAGGCCTCTCTTCTGGTCTATGATACATCTTTTTCAGATTTTCTGAAGGACCCGATTCGATCTAGGAAATATGTGATTGATAAAGGTGTTGCGCATTTTGCGATTGCTATCCGATCCCTCCAGTGGCAGGTAGCTGGCAGGGAGTCTGAGCTCCCACCGCAGACGGGCACTCACGGATGTACTCAGAGTCCGCAACTGGAATGGGTAACGGGACCTGGTAGTCAACGTCGAATGAAAGAAAAATTGCGACTATTTGCTTCGAGGATTGGATGGGTTGCGTGTCGAAGGGTTCCAAGGGACCTGGCTCCGCGACTGATCTCAAACCTGGATGAATTTCCGTTCTGCCTTCTTCGTGAGGAAGAGGTTGCAGAGTTTCCCGAGTTTCTTGAATGGCTTCAAATGAACGGGGTGAGTAACCTCATAGGCCTGGTTGGTTTCATCGACTGATTCCTTGTTGAATGGGCTTCAATTCCTGTAG